>CAUYQG010040297.1:0-30592 GCA_963574415.1 Tarsius wallacei
TTTGCTAGGATCTTGTTGAGAATTTTAGCATCTATGTTCATCAAAGATATTGGCCTGTAGTTCTCTTTCTTTGTTGGGTCTTTACCTGGCTTGGGTATCAATGTGATGTTAGCTTCATAAAATGATTTGGGGAGGGTTCCATCTTTCTCAGTCACCTGGAATACTTTCAGTAGGATTGGTATCAACTCCTCCTTAAATGTCTTGTAGAATTCTGCTGGAAAGCCATCTGGTCCAGGGCTTATTTTGTAGGTAGTTTTCTTATTACATAGTCAATTTCCTTGATTGTTATTGGTCTATTTAGGGTCTCAATTTCTTCTTGTTTCAACCTAGGCAGATTGTGTGATGTCAGAAAGTCTTCCATTTCCTCAAGTTTGTTTCTATACAAGTGTACATAGTAGTCTCTAATGATCTTTTGTATTTCTTCAGGGTCAGATGTGATTTTATCTTTTGTGTTTCTGATCGTGTTTATTTGGGCTTTTTCTCTCTTTTTCTTGATCAGTCTAACTAGGGAACCATCGATCTTGTTTATCCTTTCAAAGAACCAGCTTTTTGTTTCATTGATTTTTTTGTGTTATCTTTTTGTCTTCTACGTCCTGGATTTGGGCTTTTATTTTGGTGATCTGGGTTCTTCTTCTGAAGTTAGGGTTTTGGTGGTCTTGCTTTTCCAGTTTCCTTAGGTGACTTGTTAGGCTGTTAATTTGTGATCCTTCCATTTTCTTCATGTGCATTTGTAGAGATATGAATTCCCCTCTTACTACAGTTTTCATGGCATCCCAGAGATTTTGGTAAGATGTTTCTTCATTTTCATTTGTTTCCAGGTATCTTTTTATCTCTGTTTTGATTTCATCATTGACCCAGGAGTTGTTTAACATCATGCTGTTTTGTGGGTTTGGGGGGAACCTTGTTGGTGTTGATGTTTATTTTTATTCCACTGTGGTCCGAGAAGGTGCATGGCAAAATTTCGATTTTTTAAAATTTGCTTATGCTTGATTTATGGCCAAGTATGTGGCCAATTTTAGAGTACATTCCATGCAGTGATGAGTAGAATGTATATTCTGTGGTCGTTGGGTGGAATGTTCTGTAGGTATCAATTAAGTCCATTTGGTCAAGAGTCACATTGAGGTTCCAGATCTCATTGCTGATTTTTTTGTCCTGATGATCTGTCTAGGGTTGTGAGTGGGGCATTGAAGTCCCCAGCTATGATAGTGTTAGAGTCAATATCTTTTTTGATTTTACCTAGAAGCTGCTTTATGAAAGTTGATGCTCCTATGTTGGGTGCATATATGTTTAGGATGGATATTTCTTGTTGATGGATTGAACCTTTTATCATTATGTAGTGGCCTTCTGTATCTTTTTAATTTTTGATAGCTTAAAGTGTATTTTGTCTGAAATTAAGATCACGACTCCTCCTTTCTTTTGTGTTCCATTTCTTTTGTGTTCCTGAAAATTTGTTTCCCATCCTCTTACTTTGAGTCTGTGCATGTCCTTTCTAGTGAGGTGAATCTCTTGAAAGCAATAAATTGTTGCCTGGTGATAGTTCATCCATTTTGCCATTCTATGTCTTTTCAGTGGTGCATTTAGCCCATTCCCATTTAGGCTAATTATGGAAATGTGAGAGTTGATCCCTATCATAAGATTCTTACAGAATTGTTGTTGTTCTCTTTTGTTTGATGTCTTTCTTTTGGTTTTGGAGTTGGTTCACGTGTGTTTTTAATCTTTTGCCTGTACTCTTGTGAAGAATGTTGTTGTTCTTTTTTCCTTTTCTTCTGTGTTCAGTACTTTCTTAAGTGTTTCTTGCAGAGGTGGTCTGGTGGCAGTGTAGGTTCTTAGGGATTGGATATCTGGGAAAGATTTCAATTCTCCCTTACTGATGAAGCTTGGCTTGACTGGGTAGGTTATTCTTGGTTGAAATTGTTTATCTTTTAGAACTTTGAAGATGGGGCTCCAAGCTCTCCGAGCCTGGAGGGTTTCTGTAGATAAATCTGCTGCTATTCTAATTGGTCTTCCCTGGTATGTAGTCTGACCTTTTTCTCTTGCTGCCTTTAGAATTTTTTCTTTTATACCTACTTTGTTTAGGCAAATTATTATGTGTTTGGGAGTTGGTCTTCTCATTAGTTGTCTTGCAGGGGTTCTCTGAATCTCTTGTGTTTGAATTTTTGCATCACTGATGAGATGAGGGAAGTTTTCTTGAATGATTTCATGAAATGTTTGTTTCAGTGTGGTCTCTGTCTCTGCCTCAGAAAGGCCAATTACTCTTAGGTTTGGTCTCTTGAAGTAATTATTCATCTCTTGAAGGTTTTGTTCTGTCTTTTAAAGCTTCTTTTCTATGTTTTTGACAGTTTGGGTTGGGTTAGTTCTGTATTTTGGTCTTCAAGTTCTGAGATTCTTTCTTCTGCTTGGCTAATTCCACTTTCCATGCTTATTAGTTTGTTATTTATTTCCATCACAGTATTATTTACTGCTGTTATTTCTGTCATCAGCTCCTTCCTATTTTCCTCTTGTCCTCAATTTTTAAAATTCTCTTTATTAATGTCTTGATGTCTGGGTTTATTGCATGTGACCAGTCATTCTGGGGTTCTTCATTGTTTGTGTTCCAAAGTCTGTTTTCTCAGTGTCTGACCTCCCAGGGGTCTGAGACCTGTATTCTTTTTTTGGTTTTTCTTCATTTGTGCAGATTTTTCCTCACTACTTTTTCCTTCCCTCTACTTCCCCGTCTTCTTTAATTCTGTTATTCATGGGTGGAGAGGTTGCTTTTACTACTGTTTGTTCAATCTCTTATTCTTCCTTATGTATTTCCTCTTACTTTGTTCAATTCTGGAGTTGGGCTGTAGGTTGGGGGTGGTCCTTTTTGCAGTTTTGAGATTTAATTAAGTGGGGAGCTGTGATTCAAAATCTATCTGCAGATCCTGGTATCCTCCAACAGGTGTGTGGATAATCTGAAACCCACTTCCCACTGCCTTGGAATCTGTCCATGCAGTGGGGTTGTAGGTTTATTCCCTAAAAGCAAAATGAGGTTAACAGAGGGAAGAGAATGGAGCAGGCAGTGGGGCGAAGAGGGGGGTGGAGAGAGAGAAGAGTAAGAGGGAAAACAGATGAGCGTGCTGACTAACAAGTGAAAAGAAACACAAAGACCGAGACAAGTAAAAAGAAAAACACTAACCATGACTACAAACTAACCAACAACTATACGAAAAAACTAAAACATGCAATAATGTTAACATACAAGCTAACCAACCTCCTTATTGGTGTGCTATTCCTCTATACAAAGATGGGGTTTACAGAGAAATAATAAAATTAAAAAATAAAGAATTTTAAAAAAAAGAAAAGAAAAGGAATAGATTAAAGTCAGTAAACTAACAGAACCAACCAAGCACACTCTGAGACTTCCTTCAAGTCCAATGTCCTTTCAACTCTGATTTCTAGCTATTTTTGCAGGCTGGTAGATTTGTTCACAGTTAGCATCAGTTGCCCCTGGCCTGCTGTGAAGGGCAGTTCAGATCTGGGCTCCCTGCCCAGTCTGTTACTCAGATCTGGCCTTGTCTATTTATCAAGGCCGGAAAGCTTCTGTCATTCCCCTTTTGATGTTGTTACCTTGGATCCCCAGCAGGTGGTGGTATCTCACTGCTCCAGTTGATCTTTATCTGCAGCTGCTGAAGCCTGTAAGTCAGCGACCAGGCCCGGAGGGAGCGGGCGACGGTAGTCGGTAGCCGCGGTGGTGGCAGCTGCTACCCAGTACATGAAGGAGCTCCACGAGCCTGGCTCCAGGCGAGGGGCATGGCATGGTGTGGCGGTGGCGGTGGCAGCGGCAGCCCCGGCAGCGGTGATCTCAGTAGATCGTGCTTGTAGGGGCTTCACCGTCTGAAGTTGTGGGTCGCCTTAGGCATGAGCGGGGCGATGGCCGTGGTGGCAGCATCTGCAGCTGCAGCGGCTGCCCAGACCACCGTGATGTTTGAGTGGTGATGGTGGCTGAGCTCCCTGTGAAGAGCAGGCTGCCAAAGATGGGAGCTGCAACCCGTGGGAGAGAGTTAGAATCTTTATGTGTGTTCTCTTTTGCGGAGGGTCTTACAGACCAAGCTGCCCCGTCTCCATCTTGCCGGAAGTCCCCCCTCTTACTTCTTTAGTTCACTTCTCAGTACATTTCAAAGTGCAGAGTACTCCAGATTCTGTTCTGGGACATCTCCTCCTTTCTGTCTCTCCCCTCTCCCAGGGCCATCAGGTCATCTCAAACATACACTGTTGACTCTTGGCTTTTCATCTGAGACCAGAATTAAATGTGGATTGTCCACTTGGATTGCCAAGACGCATCTCAAAGCCGACATGACCCCACACAAACCATCCTTCTGAACTTCTCCCATCTCCATACCACCCCACATCTTGCCTAGTCTTCCTTTTCTCACTTTATGGTCCTCCCTTCCATTTAGCTGCTGAGGTTAAAAACGGAGGTCATCCTCGACTCCTTTCTTTTCCTCTCCACATCTAATCCATCAACAGGTTCCATCTGGGCTGCTTTCAAAAGATATCTTGAATCCAACCACTCCTTACAATCTCCATGGCTAATGCTGCAATCCAAGACACCGTCATCACTCATCTGGATTTTTTTGCTGGTGTCTTGTCCCTGACAGCCAGTATCCACACAGAAGCTAGAGTAATCTTCTGAAAACGTAAATCAGACCAGGCTCGAAAAACCTCTCAAAGCTCTTATTGCCATGAGTGTAGAATACAAGCTCCTTGATGTATCCATTTCCAGTTCAACTTGACCCCTGACTTGTTCTGTAGACAACTGTCTCATTGTCCCCCTCATCCATGTGGTTCTGCAACAGCCACCATTCTTCTGTCTCTCTAACACTTCGTGCTTCTTCCTGCCTTAGGGCCTTTGAACTTGCTCTGGCCTCTGGCAGGACTTCTCTCCCTGAGATGTCATAGTATGGTCCTTTTTCATCATTTAGGTCTCAGGTGTTACCTTCGCCGAGACTTTCCCTGTTGTGCATAGCAAAAGACATCTCTCCCCCAGTTCCAACACTTTCCCTTTGCCCCTGGGAACCTAGCATTCCATGTACCATTTATCTTTATGTGTCACTGGTATGGCTGTCATCTATAGAATATACACTCTGCATTCCCAGAGGCTGACCCAGGAGCATGCTCATAACATAAAGTGGAATGAAGTTTTCAAAACGCTAAAAGTACGAATTCAGTAGATTTGGTTTCTGCTATCCTTGTGTGTGTGTGTGTCTGTACGGGTGTATGTGTAGAAGAAATGTAACATCTATAAACTTTCTTTGTATAGTTTTAATTTGATGTCCTTTATCGTGGTCTCTATATGTTAGGTACTATGTCTGAAGTTCGAGATTCTCAAATGATTAAGATCTAGTGCTAGCTGGGTACAGTGGCTCATACCTGTAATCCCAGCACTTTGGGAAGCAGAGGCAAGAGAATTGCCTGAGACCAGGGGTTCGAGACCAGCCTGGGAAACTTGGCAAGACCTTGTCTCTACAATAAATACATTTAAAAAAAAAATTACCTGGGCGTGGTGGTGCACACTTGTGGTTCCAGCTACTTGGAAGGCTGAGGCAGAAGGATCACCTGAGCCCAGCAGGTCGAGGCTGCAGTGACTGCAAGCATGCCACTGCACTCCAGCCTAGAAGACAGAGTGATTCCAATTTTTTTAAAAATCTGTTACTTTGAGAAGTTATAATTTAGTGAGTGAAGTAGGCAAATAAATAGCTTTTTAAACATTGTGGTAAAATCTGCATACTGTTTGTCATTTTAATCATTTGTAAGTGCACTATTTAGTGGTGTTACATATATTAAGAATGTTGTATAACCACAACTGCAATCTTCTTTTTTTGTTGTTAAAGACGAGGTCTTGTTATGTTGTCCAGGCTGGAGTGAAGCGGCTAATCACAGGTGTGATCATAGTGTACTGCAGCCTCTAGCTCCTGGGCTCAAGCGATCCTCCCATCTCAGCCTCCCAAGTAGCTGGAACTGTAGGTGAGTACCACCATGCCCAGCTGAGCACCACTCTATGCAAAATGTTCATCACCCCTAACATGAACTCAGAATCCATTAAATAATAACTCCTCCTTTCCCCTGTTCAGTCTCTAGTAACCTCTAGTCTTTTTTTTCTTTATAAATCTGCCTATTCTAGGTAACTCATATAAGTGAAATCATACAATATTTGTTCTTCTGTGCCTGGGTTATTTCATTTAGCATGTTTTCAAGGTTCATTCATATTGCAGCATGTGTCAAAATT
Source organism: Tarsius wallacei (assembly GCA_963574415.1). Taxonomy (NCBI): domain Eukaryota; kingdom Metazoa; phylum Chordata; class Mammalia; order Primates; family Tarsiidae; genus Tarsius; species Tarsius wallacei. Next base: position 6,251 of record CAUYQG010040297.1, read on the forward strand.
TCATTTTTATTGCTCAGCAATGTTCCACTGTATGTGTATACCACATTTTGTCTATCCATTCATCTGTTTATGGACACTCAGGTTGTTTCCACCTTTTGGCTATTGTGAATAATGCCCTTGTGAATATTGGTATACAGATATCTGTTGAAGACCTTGCTTTTCATTCTTCTGGATATGTACAAGGGAGTGGAATTGCTGGGCCATGTGTCAGTTCTATTAAATTTTCGAGGAGCCAAACTGTTTCCAGAGCTGTGGCATCATTTTACATTCTTACCAGCAATGCTCAAGGGTTCTAGTTTTTCCACCAACACTTACTTTTCTCTCCAACACTCGTCGTTTTTCATTTTAAAATCTAAAAGATTGCAAGTTATTTACTTGAAGCTCAAATGGCATTCCTGTAACAATAGCATTATACATGAAGATAAATCCCTGGTGTAGTAAGCAGGAAAATCTTATCTAACCTATAAAGTAATTGAATCATGGTATTAGCAGGATTATGGCAAACAAGTGTTGTTCTTATGGGAAAAGCTTTAGGTTTTAGAACAAGGTGCACTGAGCATACCTCCTCCATTAGTGAAAAAAGTTGCAATCCTTTCTTTTCCTCACCAACAACTGCCCTCCCCACCTCACCCCTGCATTCCCACAGAGTTAATACTTGGGGTCTTGCTTTTGTGGTTCTAGAAGTGAAAGCCCTAATATAGGTGAGAGACCATAATACAGCAATTGTGAAGGTGAGGTGCTTATGAAATGGAAGCAAATCCGGATGTGCCTTCCAAGGTATGCTGTCTGGTGCTTACTTACCTTTCTGAATTCAGTTTCCAGAACTCTCACAGAGATGTTAAGAGAATTAAATGAGATCATGTATGTAAGCACTTGGCATGGTACTTGGTTCGAGTAAATGCCCCAAAGCAGTAGCTATTATAATTATTATTACCATTATGATTGGGATCCAGTGACATGTGAAAATGCCTGAAATACCGTAGGGGCTCCATGGACATGAGCTTCTTCCCTCGTCATTAGCAGGACTGAGGGAAAAGTAACGCCTGTGAAGTGGAACATATTGGCATTTTGATACCCAGATTTGCCAATTTCAGGCACGAGATTGGAGAGAGATGGAACAGGCCCTGGCAACCAGAGAAGAGGCAAGGTGTTGCAGGTCAGAGATCTCACCTATACACAATGCAGTGTCGTGGTGGAAGAGTTAAGTTATGAATAAAACAATGGGGTAAATAAAATGTGGGTGAATGAATATGGGCACCTTACTACCTTGTTCACAGTTCCCAACAAATATAAAGCCTGTTAAGTGCTGGAAAATGCTGGTAACCTCAGTTTAGGATGGGCGAACCTAATATGCTCCAAGCCTGAGCCTTTAGCGACGCCACCTGATGGAAAGAGGTGGTATTGCAGCCTTTAAAAAATCCCAGACCTGCCTGCCGGGGGGTGGCACATGCCTGTAATCCCGGCACTTTGAGGGGGGAGGCCCGAGGATTGCCTGATCCCGCAGGTTCGAGACCAGCCTGGGCAACATAGCGAGACCTCATCTCTCCAATAAACAAACAAACAAACTAACAAACAAAAATAAGCCGGGCGTGGTGGCACATGCCTGTAGTTCCAACTACTTGGAAGGCTGAGGCGGAAGGTTGTTCGCCTGAGCCCAGCCGGTCGAGGCTGCAATGGCCATGAACGTGCCACTGCATTCCAGCCTGGGTGACAGAGACTCCGACTCAAAATAAATAAATAATGAATGAATGAATGAATACATAAATAAATAATAAAAACAAAATCTCAGACCTCATGGTCGACTTTAGACATAATTACTATCAGTAAAGTGATTGTGTATGTGTATTTATGTGCTTTTTAAAAAATTCATCTAAGCACATCTCGTATCAATAAGAATTTAGTTAGCAGTCAGCGGTAGAGTTGCCCGGGGTTGCCCAGTGAGTGGCTGAGGTAGTTTTATTATTTGCATGGAAATTAATCACAAATTGCATGCTGCCCAGACACAGAACATCTGAGGCCTCTTGTCGGACCGCTCTTCCGGGCAATAGGAGTTTAGAGGTATCATCGGGAGTCCTGCGGACCTCACCGCCTCGGCCTGCGGGGCGGCTCAGATCTTCCAGAGTCCTTCTCAGGGCTCTCTGTCCTGGCTGTTTGGGAAAGTATACAGGCCTCCTCCCAAGGCAGTTCTAAGGACTTTTTATGTCGTCTTCCCTCTGTGTAATCCTTCCTCTCGTCTGCAGGTGTCAGCAAATCTCAGGCAGTAAAATACACTGTACCAAGAAGGGGTCTTTTGTTACAAAATTGGGGTGGAGATGCAGGAGATGAGGATGAAGATTGATAGCAATTTACAAGCAATGACTCCAGCAGAGTTTGCTTGGCTTCCTTGAAAGAGGCCTTGTCCCCATGAGAAAAGAAGTGCCCTGGTAGTTAGACTGCAATCTAACTACTAGGGCATGTCTTTTTTTTTTTTTTTTTTTTAATTATTCTTTTTTGAGTAGGAGTCTCACTCTGTCGCCCATGCTGGAGTGCAGTGGCACGCCCACAGCCACAGCAGGCTTGACCTGCTGGACTCAGGCGATTCTTCTGCCTCAGCCTTCCAAGTAACTGGAACCACAGGAGCGTGCCACTAGGCCTGGCTAACTTTTTGGTTACCAAGTTGCCCAGACTGGTCTCGAACCCGTGGGCTCAGGCAATCCTCTCGCCTCAGCCTCCCAAAGTGCTGGGATTACATCCGTGAACCACCGTGCCCAGCTCCAGGGCATCTCTTTCAGAGACTCTACTACTTTTGCTACTTAAATGCCTTAAGCTCTCTGAGCCATGGTTTGCTCATCTGCAAAACAGAGAACAATACTGCACCTACCTCCAGGGTGAAGTGTGAGAAAACCTGCAGACTTTCCTTTTTCAGTTAGTGATGCATGCTAGGAGTGCAAGTTTTGGTAAATCTTTTTTTTTTTTTTAATGATACAGTAGTTTTATTTGAGACATAAAATCGCATGTGCTTCTGTCACATAGGTTGGGGTTTACTTTAGGGTCTTGGTTTCTAAGATAAGACTATATTTCAGCCTTCATCACAGCATCCTGGGAAATGAATTAGAAAAAGAACAGGGCACAGCTTAGAAAGAAAATCATCACTGTTGCTGGGAACTTGCAAAGAAAGGAGAGAGCTTATTCAAATTAATGTAACATGAATGGCGTGGGGAAATGGTCTAAACTCTTGGTGTCAGCAGGGATGCTGGCACCCTTCCGGTAGTGAAGATTCACCCCTCAACTGAGGTGGCTGGGCCTGGGGCCAAGGACTCCTCAGTGCCCTCCCTGGGTTCCCAGTTCAGTCACCCCTTCCCCTGAGGAATCAGAGAGGAAGGGCAGGGTCCAGGTCATGGTCACCGCTATCTGTTTGATGAAGCTGACCAGGTTTATGTCTCATTCCAAAAACCCCGTACACACATGGGTGCTGACTGTGATGTGGACCTTGTTGTGCATATTAAACCATTCAGGAGGGTGGTCCAATTTCTCAGCCTGCAGGGCCACACTTGTCATGAACTCCAAAGTCTACTGAAGTCTTTGAAATGGAACTGCTTGAAGATGATACCATGGCCTTCCAGCTCATGCCACCCCACAGCCCTCAGGTTTGGCAGCAGCTAATCCCTCTCCTCAGCACTGAGCCTGTGTGATTTGCCAGCCATGTCTGGCATGGGCAGGCAGCAAGTGGCTGGCAGAGTAGGCAAGCGCAGTGGTCCTAGTAAGTCTTTTTTGGTGAGAACCATCCTTGAATGCCTTCTCTGCTTGCTCCTTTTTGAGCCAATGCCAGCACAACTTAAACACTTGACAGATAGCATCTGCACAGATGGAACTGGCCATTTGGGAGTAAAAGGAAGTAAATAGAGGGAAAACTTGTTGGTTTGCAGAAAGGTTCCTGGTATCTCTGAGAAGGGTCTTTGGAGCATCCTGGGACACTCACTTTGTTGCAGTGACACGAGACCAGGTCTATCCCTCGCCCACTCTCCTGTCCCAAATGATGGAAGGATTTGCTTCTTGTCTGGAATGAAGAAATTGTTAAAAATGTGTCTGGCTCTATTGAAGTTAAAATGAAAGGAGGGTTTGTTAGTTTCCTGTTGTGTACTGCAAATTCAGTGGCTTAAAACTACTGGAATGTCAGCCGGGCTCGGTGGCTCAGCCTGTAATCCTGCACCTTGGGAGGCTGAGGTGAGTGGATTGCCTGAGCCCACGGGTTCGAGACCCTCCTAGGCAAGCGAGACCTCATCTCTACAATAAATCAAAAAATTAGCCGGGCGTGGTAGCGCGCGCCCGTAGTTCCAGCTACTTGGAAGGCTGAGGCAAAAGGATCGCCAGAGCCCAGCAGGTCGAGGCTGCGGTGGCTGGGAGCGGCCGCTGCACTCCAGTCTGGGCGACAGAGTGAGACTCCAACTCAAAAAAAAAAAAAAAAAAAAACTACTGGAATGTCTTCTCTCACAGTTTTGAGGCTGGGAGTCTGAAATCTGGCAGGACTGTTCTCTCTCCCAGGCTCTAGAGTATAATCTGTTCATTGATTCTTCTGGCTCCTGGTGCCTGCTGCCTTTCTTGACTTGTGTCTGCATTCCTCCAATCTCTGCCTCGTGGTCACATTGCCTCGCTTTCTTCTGTGTGTCTTATCCCTCTCATAAGGACATACATGATGGCATTTAGAGCACATCTAGATGATCCAGGATAATCTCCACCTCTCAAGAGCCTTAACTTAATCACATCTGCAACAACTATGTCATATAAGGTAATGTTTACAGTGTTCTCAGGGTGGGGCCCAATACCTTGGGGGGATCATTTTTCACCTACTACAGAAGGGGCTAGAAAGTCTGCTATTTGTTGCCAGGCGTGAACCCCAAGAGGCAGGAACGAGGTAACCTGAGCAGAGATTCTGCCATAATCTCTCCTCCCCTCCAAGACAGGGTATATCCAGAGAGTTACAAGAAACTTTCTGGCTTGGCAAATGTGGGATGGGAGGAATATTGAATGGGTATGGAATACTGCTGTAGTGGAACAGAAAGCTTTACAGAACAGAAAATCTGCAATTTGGGAAGAAGCTTGTGGTGGGTGGGGGCTTGGCAAACATTTCCCCCCAGCGCCTTACCTCTGCCATCGTAGCAGGAAATCAGCCACAGACAACATGTAAGGAAATAGCCAAGGTTTTGCTCCAGCAAAGCTTTATTTACAAAAACAGGACTTCTCCTTCTAGGCACATGTGTAGATATGATTTTCCTATACCTCATGCGAAATACATTTGGAAATCATAGGCATTGAATGTCAAACCAACAGTAAATCTCTAAAAGGTGAAGAGAAGGGGTCAGCTGGAAATCCCCAGCATGAGGAATAGCACAGTGGTGAATGCCTTAGTCTCTCTTTCTCTCCCTCCCCCAACCTTCTTTTTTTTTGGCCTCCTATAATTCAGACTTGGAACTAAAAAGGTATGAAGAATGAAGAGGCTGTCTCTGCCAACTGGTATAGACGAAAAGGACCAACAAAACCCTGCTCTCTCTAGTCAAAGGTTGAGGAAAGGAACAGTCTAGTAAGACGGGAAACTTTTAGAAAATAACTGCTCTCTTCCAGACAAACACCACAGAAAACACTGGTGCTCTTTCCATCCACGCCAGCAAGGGCTCAGTAGGAAGTCTGGGCTTTCCCAGGACTGCTGGAATGAGGCATCCAAATCTCCCCTCCAGGAGGGTGGGGACTTGGACAGAAGTCCAAGTAGGGAACTGGGACTTTCTCTCTACCAGCAAGGGAGAGGCCCCATCCTGCAGTGTCAGTAAAGGTCACACAGGGAGCGCAGACTTCTACCCTCACATGAAGAAATGAGATGTCCCTCTTCTTCCCCACTAGGATGGTATCAGAGAAGGGCTAGTGAACAGTCAGGACTTTTGTCATTACCCGGTGGTAAAGAAGTCACCCCACATTTTTTCAGTGGGTGAATGGTTAAAGCTAGTGGTGGTAGACTTACACCATGGAATGCCACTTACCCATAGAAAGGACACAAAATATTGATACACACAACACCACGGGTGAATCTCCAGAGAATCATGCTGAGTGAAAGACGCCAATTCTCCAAAGTTGTATAGTTTGTGATTCTATTTATATAACATTCTTGAAATGGCAAAATTATAGAACTAGATAACAGATAAGTCATTGCCAAGATTACAGAGGGAATGAGGGTGGATGGAAAGCAGATGTGTCCATAAAAGGTCAACATGAGGGGTCCTTGTAGGGATAAACATGTTCTATATACATATTTTAAATTTTTTTTATTTTTTAAGAGACAGGCTCTCACCCTGTCTCTCAGGCTGGAGAACAATAGTGTAATCATAGCCCATCGCAGCCTGGAACTCCTGGGCTCAAGCAGTCCTTCTTCTCAGCCTCCCAAGTATCTAGGACTACAGGCAAGCACCACCATGCTTTGCTAATTTTTAATTTTTTTTTTTTTTTTGGTAGAGACAAATCTTGCTATGCTGCTCAGACTGGTCTTGAAGTCTTGGCCTCAAGTGATCCTCCTGCCTTGGCTTCCCAGAGTTCTAGGATTACAGCCATGAGCCTCCACATCCCATGCAATGTTCTATATCTTGACTGTATCAATGTCAACATCCCAGTTGTGATACTGTACCATAAGTTTGCAAGAGGTTACCATTGGGGAGAAAATGGGCAAAGGTTGTACAAGATCTTTTTATTATTTCTTAGAAATGTATGTGAATCTACAATTGTCTCAAAATTGTTTAATTTTAAAAAATGTTAGAATAACAGATTCTGGAATCACAGTATTTTTCTTCATTTTATATCTTTTAAAAATGATTCTTCTCAACATTTGTTTTCCATAGGTTTTTATATTACTGATATTCAAAGAAAAACTTTAGACAAACAATATTCAGCAGAGTTTGATGGAACAAAGAACGATTCTCAAATCAGGCAGCTCTCAGAACCAGAACCAGTCCACAGAGACTCCAGGGATGCTGGATAACATGGTTGGATAACATTTAAGGACAGAAAGAGGCAAGTGATGTGTAGAAAACAGCAGTGAAGTACAGAAACAACTGGGATGGTTACAGCTCAGAGTTTGCCTAATTTGAACATGGTCTGAACAGTTCGTTGGCTGCCTGTGATAGGCTGAGACTCAGTTACTTGTTTCAAGAGTAGGTCACAGTCTGTTTACACATCAAATTTTTACAGTTCATTATGTACAGAGAAACCTTTAGGTTAATCTTAAAATGTGTATAAGACAGCTTTAGGGCCAACAGTTTAATTTGACACTGCCTACCAATAGTTTCAGAGAAAAGATGTCGGGAGAAAATATATTTCTTAATAAATGAGTGAAAGAATTGAAAATTAAATCGTGGAATACAGATAAAAAGGCCTTGACCATTGGGACTAGCACATAATCATATTGACACTTCCTCTTAAGACACAACGTCTTAATTCAGATCTTTTGAGAAACAGATGCCGAGATGGAATTATATGAGAGATGGATTGGAGGAAAAATACATGAAGGATGAAGAGGGAGGACACAGGAGTAAGCAGAGAAGGTCTTTGGACAGTACTGCAGGTCTGACTCTCATGGAAAGAGTGAAGGAAGGCGGGATGGGTCACAGGACCCTCAGTCAGTGCTGCATCTCAGGAAATGCCTCAGGCAGGCTGTTGTCCATGAGAGGAGTCCCACATTGTGCAGGAATAACCTGGCTCTATTGCCCCTGCCCTGCTTATTTGCTGGGATCAGACTATGGGTAACATGGCCTTGACATCAATAATTCAGTGGATCCTTTAGGGGTGACAGGTGTAAACTACCCATCAACTACACTCCTGGCATTAGGTCTTCTTGAAGAGACATGTGAGTGTTATACCTCACTGAGTGAGGTGCCACTATCTTCAGTAGTTTCTTTCTTTCTTTCTTTTTTCTGAGTTGGAGTCTCACTCTGTTGGCCAGGCTGGAGTGTAGTGGTCCTGCAGCCTTGACCTGCTGGGCTCAGGTGATCCTTCCACCACAGTCTTCCAAGTAGCTGGAACTACAGGTGCGTGCCACCACACCTGGCTAATTTTTTTGATTTGTTGTAGAGGTGAGGTCTCGCCAAGTTGCCCATGCTGGTCTCAAACCCGTGGGCTGAGGCAATCTTTTTACCTTGGCCTCCCAAAGTGCTGGGATTATAGGCGTGAGCCTCCGCACCTGGCCTATCTTCAGTATTTTCAAAGATTAGGTATGCTCTTTAATAAAATAAAGTTAACACAATCACTAAACCATTTATTTGAAAGCCATACCAGAAAACTCTTCACATCAGGGATGGCTTTGCTGATTTTTCCTAAGCAATTGGAAGTAGCAGTGAGGGCAGTGAATTAGATGCCAGGATAACTGGCCGATTACCCTAATCCTGACAATCTCTTGAGCTTCCTGAGACTCAGTTATTTTCTGGCATAAAATGCCAACAATACCTACTTACCTTCTCACTTAGAACTTTCAAGGTATAGTCAGGATTCTGGGGTTCTAAGCCCACTTCTGCTGTTTACCAACAGTATGGTCCTGTGGTCCTAGGTTCACTTTCCTCTTCTCTACAGGGGAAATGACAGCATCACCCAGACTTCAGACTTCAGTTAACACTGCTTCCTCCTAGGTTTGTTTGTGACTCAAGGAGATGATAAGAGGCTAAAACACAATGAGTTATTGAAGAAAGAAATACAAAATAATGGATATAAAAATTATCTGAAAAGAATAAGAAACTGAGCATTATTATTAACTATTATTACTAGTTGGGGGATCCTATGTAGCTCGAGAGCCTGCAGGCCTATACAGCAGGCCCACAATGTCACTGGAACCTCAGCTCCTGGGTGTCCTTCCTTTGCCCTAACTGGGTCTCAGGTAGCCCAACAATTTTGGGAGTGTCCTTGCTTCTCCCACTTAGACTGCTGTCAACTTGTCCCTGTTCAGCTGCCTCTAACTCTCCCTCCCTGAAGGAGATGCCTTTGTTTTAATTTCTCACAGAGTCCTGGAAAAATATCACTGTCACATTTAACAGAATCTAAATGCCCTTCATTTTAAGTTCCATAGTCAATGTACCATGAAAGAAGAAGAAGAAACAGGGCCAATGAGACTATGATACAGTGTCTTAATGACAGACCCGCCTGACCAGTGAATTGGTCACACTGGCCTCTCACTGCCTTGGAATTTCTTTCATGGACCCTGAAGGACTTGATAATTTCCTTCACCTGCAGCTGCACTGCTTGGCTTCTGACGGGCATTCCCTTCATGCATTTCAATAATTTGGCATGGCTTAACTTTATGTTCTCCAAAGCAATGCTCTCTATCCTTAATGCACGTACACATCAACTGGGGATTTTGCTAAAATGCACATTCTGACTCAGTAGGTTTAGGGTACAACCTGAGATTCTGCATTTCCACCAGTCTCCCAGGACATGCTGCTGGACCACACTTTGAGTTGTGAAGCACTTAATTTGTTTTGCAAGAAAATACGACTTGCAATCATTCCTCCTGTAATGAGTATTCACTTCACAAATAATCAACGTATGCCCCACTGCTCTGTCTCCCGCCTCTCTGAATACACTGTAAGTTTTCCTTTCAATGCTGAATCATAGTCTAATCTTCCTGAAGGCATTTTACATGGCAATTAAACCCGGCACACGGAGTGCCAACAATGCGCATAATCCTGCTGAAGTGATGACAACCGCCACAGCTGTGGACAAGTTTGCACATGCAGCAATGACAACCAGGTCACGTGGGTGCCGGAGGACAGTGATTGTAGATGCTTTTGATCTATTCAAATTTCAGAGAGTTCAGAGCTGTTAAGTGGTAAAAAAAAAAAAAAAAAAGTACATCTTAGAATCAGTGCAAAATGGAAAGTAATTTATTCTTTCAGTCTCTTACATTTCCCTTTCCTACTTCCTGCTTTGCTGTCAATTTGATGAATTTTTTTTCTCAGGGGTGATTAAACCTAATGTCTGCTGCAAAATTAGCTTTTTTTTTTTTTCTTGAGTCAGGGTCTCACTCTGTCACTCAGTCTAGAGTGAGTGCAGTGGCACCATCATAGCTCACAGCAGCCTCAACCTCCTGGGATCAGGCAAGGCTTCCACTTCAGCCTTTTGAGTAGCTGGAGGTACAGATGTGTGCCACCAAGGCTGGGTTTTTTTTTTTTTTTTGTAGAGACGAGATCTCACTATGTTGTCCAGGTTGGTCTCTAGCTCCTAGGCTCAAGCAGTCCTCTGGCCTCAGCCTCCAAAAGTGTTGGGATTATAGGTACGAATCACCATGCTTTCCCTGGTTTTGCTTTTTAAGAGTATTTTTGCTACCCTATCCAGGCCCATCCAGAGCCTGGCCTGAGAAGCGACAGCTCTTACCCCATGGCCTTGTTTGAAGTTCTCTGTACTAGGGCTGTCCCTCATCCTCCAGCTGGCTACTCACCCTCTTCCTGGATACTTCCTTTACATGTCTACACCTGTTGTGAGTTTGCAAAATGAGCACTTTGCTATGATGCTTGGTGGTAATGCACTGAGCCTAGCATAGGATAGGTGCTTGGAAAATGTTTGTTAAATGCTGTAGCTGATCAGTAATGCCTGGAATTCTTGAGTTACTGAGAATGCATTTTTTTTCTGAAGAGACCCTGGACCGCATTAGGGCTTCCTATCGGCAGAGGTTGAGGTTGGGGCAACAATTTTCATTAGTTATGCTAGGAATTTTGTTCACCACTTGACATATTATCAACCTTTGACCTTCTAGAGTGGAATATCAACAGAAAGAGGGGACAGGATAAACAAACATGGAAAGAATTTGAATCTCTAGCTCCACATTTTCCAAAATACTTTCCATGAAGAAACATTTGACTTTCCAGGGAGGTTCATAGGTGTGCCCCTAGATGGCGTACGGAATAAACACGCACCTTCATTGGTCTTCCACAGTACTCGACTAAAACACCTGAACAGAATGCATATCAAGTAAGTCTGGGAAACTCTGGGATAAATTGTTCAATAGTTTTCTTTACAGCACAGATGTATTTCATCTTTATTTTTTGCCAGGTGTCTCAGTGCTTGGGAATAGAACCGGTGGACAGGAAGCTGCTGGCACCAAAGACATGACACAGAGGGGGCCAGAGCCCTTTCCCTCTGCCTCTGTACATAATGGGGAGTGGGACTACACAGCCAGTCCCCATCAAGAAAAAGAGGGTGGTCATCTTTATTAAGGGGCTGTGGATTTCTAAGAGGAGCTCATTCGTATTTACCGTCTACCAAGCAGTTTCAGTAAAGGTTACTTTTCCCCGCTCAAAGAGCATTTCAAGAGGCAGGCTGCTTTGTTTCCAAATGTCCTATGTCCTCACATGCAGATTAGATGAATGTGACACCTCGAATATCTCACCCAGAAGTCACACTTTCTTTTGACAGCTGCCATATTTTGAGCAAAACAACCTATCAGTTTATGGTGACTTTAACTTGGCCTATCTGGTCGGTGACTATAAATAAACTCCTAGTTCGCTAATTATACCAGTCCTGCTACCTGTCCCCGCTGAGTGGTTCATGTGGCAATAATTAATGCAATTATATAGCAAGATTAACTTTTCTTTCATAAAATTCAGTGAGCTTGATGAAGCAAGAGAAACAAAGGAAATAGAAGTAATGAAGCAGCTTATAATTGCACAGAGATGAGTTGCTAGATTCAACACTGCTGGAAAGTTGATGCTGAGCAGATTTGAAACTTTGAGGTATTTTCTTAATGGTGTATTTGGAATTTGGAGGAAGGAAAACCAACGAAGATCTTCATTAGAAAACATACTGAGTATTAATCAACAACTAAAGGATAACATTTGCTCAGACATAAAGTACCTAGACTTTCTTTCTCCTCCCTCCCTCCTTCTTTTCTTTTTCTTTTTCTTTTTCTTTTTCTTTTCTTTTCCTTTCCTTTCTCTTCTTTTCTTTCTTTCGAGTCTCACTCTGTTGCCCAGGCTGGAGTGCAGTGGCACACTCATGGCCTCCACAGCGTCCACCTGTGGGGCTTAGGCAATCCTTCTGCCTCTGCCTTTCAAGTAGCTGAAAACACAGGCATGGGCCATGATGCCCAGCTACTTTATTTATTTATTGTAGAGATGAGGTCTTGCCAAGTTGCCTGTGCTGGTCTGAAACCCCTGGGCTCAGGCTATCCTCTCACCTCTGCCTTCAAAAGTGCTGGGATTACAGGCATGAGTCACCCCACCTGGCCTTAGACTTTCTTTTTTTAAGACACAGTTTCAGGTAGGATGAAGTATATTAGATTTCAAATTTGTAATTGGATTAGTGTGACAAATTGCTACAAAGGTAGAAGCTTAATGCAACATCATGGATTGAGCTAGAGTTTTGGTAAGTCAGAAGTCCTGGCAGGGCTCAGCTAGCTCTTCTGTTCCAGTTTTCACAAGGTTGCAGTCAAGGTGTCAACTGAAGCTGGGGTCTCATGTGGCTATTGGCAGAATCCATTTTCTTGCAGCTATAAAACTCATGGAGGCTGCATCTTCAAAGCTGACCAGAAAGTTCATCGGGCTTTGAATTTTTCTGCTTCCTTTAAAGGCTCTTTAAATTTGATTAAATCCAGTCCATCTTTATTTTGATAAATTCAAAGTCAACTGATTAGGAACCTTAATTACATCCACAAAATCCTTTCTTCCATATGAAGTAGCATAATCTTGGGAGTGACATTTCATCATATTCACAAATTCTGTTCACATTCAAGGAGGAGAGATTATAAAAGGCATCTGAACTAGGGGGAAGGAATTTTGAGACCTATCTTAGAATTCTACATGCTTACTTCCCACTAAACTATAAAACCTGGACAGAATACAAGGAGAGCTATTTGAGAACTTCAAAATCAGGGAAGGGCACAAGGATTCTAAGTACCGAGAACCAGCAGATATAAACAACACTCAATCTCATAGCATAGTACTCAAAATGTTCAGGATACAAGCCAAAATTACCTTTCAAATAAAAACTGCAAAACCTTTACTTATGTGAGAAAACACAATCAAAAGATGTCAATGATTAAATAACTCAGGTATTAGAATTTTCCACAAGAATTTTAAAGCAGCTATTATAAAAGAACAAGCCCAGACACTCTTGTAACTTTGGACTTAATTTGGTCTTCCTTTTTTCTAGTTTATCAGGGTGGGAGATGAGGTAATTGATTTAAGAACTTTCTTCTTTCTAGTCTAGACATTTAGTGCCATAAATTTCCCCTGAATATTGCTTTAACCACATCCTGCACATTTTGCTATGTTCATTTTCGTTCAGTTGAAAATATTTTCTAATTTCTTCTTTAATACATTCTATATTTACAAGTGTATTATTTAGTACTAGTTAGTTTCTATCATTCAGATATTTGGACGCCAGGCGTGGTGGCTCATGCCTATAATCCCAGCACTTTTTGGGAGGCGGAGGCAGGAGGAATGTTTGAGCTCAGGAGTTTAAAATCAACTTAGGCAACATAGTAAGACCTTCTCTCAAAAAAATAAAATAAAAATAAAAAATTAGCCGAGAATGTGGTGTGTGTCTATAGTCCCAGCTACTTAGGAGGCTGAAGCAGAAGGATCATCTGAGCCCAGGAGGTCAAGGTGTGACAGTGAGCCATGATCATGCCGCTGCATTCCAGCCTGGGTGACAGAATGAGACTCCAACTAAAAAAAAAAATGGAGATTTTTCTAGATATTTTGTCCAAAATTAATTTTTAATTTAATTCCACTATGGTCAGAGGACATACCTCATATAGTATGAACACATTTAAATCTATTGTAACTTGTTTTATAGCCAAGAATATTGTCTAGCTTGGTAAATTCTCTGTGTGCACTTTAAAATAATGTGTATTTTGCTGTTGTTCAATGAAGTAGTTTATAAATGTCAATTATTTCAAGCTGCTTAATAGTGACTTTCAAATCTTTGACAAGCTTGATGATTTTCTTTTTACCTCTTCTGTCAATCATTGAGAAATAATTATTGAAATTGCTTGCTATCACTTTTTAATAATTTATTATAGAGTTGTGGAGTACAAGTGAGGTTTTACTACATAAGCAGGCTGCATGCAGGTGAAGTTTGGGCTTCTAGGTGGCTCTCACTCCCCTGAAGGTGGACCAGGTATCCATTGTGTTGTCACATGCTCTGCCTACCCTCTTTTCTCTCTTCCTCCCCTAGCAGTGCCCAATGACTGACAATCCCATCCTTATGCTAGTAAATAAATTATAAATTATGCTAATGTGACTCACAAATAAATGTGACTAGTAAATAAATATAAATAGACTTATAAGGGGCCCTCCTTATAAGTGAGAACACGCAGTGTTCAGTTCTTTGTTTCTGTGATAGCTCACTTAGCATGATGGTCTCCAACTACATCCAAGTTGCTACAAAGTCCGTGATTTTGTTCTTCTTTATGGTTGTGTAATACTCCATCATGTATATGTACCACATTTTCTTTATCCAGTCCATTTTTGATGGGCAACAGGGTTGGTTCCATGTTTTTGCTATTGTGAATTGTGCGACAGTAAACATGCCTGTGCAGACGTCTTCTTGGTAAAGAGATTTATGTTCCCCCAGGTTTATTCCCAGGAGAGGGATTGCTGAATCATATGGAAGATGTCTACCTACCCAAGGATATCTACAGATTTAACGCAATACCCATCAAGTTACCAACATGATTTTTCACAGATCTGGAAACAACAATACAGAAAATCATATGGAAACAAAAAAAAAAGAGCATTAATAGCTGAAACAAGCTTTAGCAAAAGGAACAAAGCAGAAGGTATCACACTTCCAGGTTTTAAAGTTTATTAAAATGCAACAGTAACCCAAACAGCATGGTATTGGTATAGGAATGGGCACACAGACAAATGGAATAGAATAGAGACTCCAAAAGTTAAAACATGGTCTCTCAACTAACTCATTTTTAACAAAGCCACCTATAACAATCATTTGGAAAAGGAGGCCATATTTAGCAAATGGTGCTGGGAAAATTGACTGACTACATGTAGAAAAATGAAACTAGACCTCTACCTATCACCATACACAAAAATCATCTCAAAAGGGATTAAGAACCTAAATATGAAACCTCAAACGATAAGAATCCTAGAAAAAAAATGTAGGAAACACCCTTGTAGGCAATTAATTCATGACCAAGTCCCCAAAAGTGAATGCTACAAAAGCTAAGATAGACAGCTGGGATCTCATCAAATTGAAAAACTTCTGCACAGCAAAAGAAACCGTCAAGAAAGTAAAGTGATAACTCACAGACTGGGAAAAAAAAATATTTGCAAATTATGCATCTGACAAAAGCCTAACATCAGGATCTACAAGGAATTCAAACTAAGTGAAAGGAGAAAAACAAGCAACCCCATTAAAAAGTGGGCAAAGGACATAAACAGAAACTTATCAAAAGATGACATACAAGCAGCCAACAGACACATGAAAAAATGCTCAGCCTCACTAATCATCAGAAAAATACAAATCAAAACTTCAGTGAGACACCATCTAACTCCAATAAGGATGGCTATCACGAATAAGTAAAAAAAACAGAGGTGCTGGTGCAGCTATGGAGAAAAGGGAATGCTTCTACACTGTTGGTAAACATATAAGCTAGTTCAAACTTCATGGAAAGTATTGTGGCAATTTCTAATAGAGCTAAGTATCATTTTTTGGATTTGTTTAGTTATCTTTGTACTTTTGTCAGTTTTTGCTTCATGTAGTTTGAAGCTCTATAATATTGCCACTTCAGTTTCCCTTTGATTAGTACTAGTATGGTGTATCACTTTTTATTCTTTGACTTTTGACCTATGTTTTAATATTTAATGAGCATTTTTTATAGACAGTATTCATTTGGGCCAAGATTTTTTAATCCAATCAGACAATCTGCACACTAATCAAGAGTGCTTAGGTCATTTACATTTAATGTAATTATTTATATGGTCAGGCTTAATTCTGTCATCATGCTATTTGCTTTCTAGATGTTCATCTATTCTTAAATCACTTTTTAAATATTTTTTGTTATCTTTTGAATGAACTAATTTTTAAATTTTTTATTTATTCTCTATTATTGGCTTATTAGCTGTAAATCTTTGTTTTGTCATTCTAGTGGTAAAATATAATATATATAATGTATAGTGTATATTATACAACTCTAATTTATTACTATCTTCTTTCAAGATATAAATTTGCCACTTTACATGTAGTTTAAAAACCTTACAATAAAATATTTCCATTTCCTCCCTCCTGGTTGTTATGCTATTGTACTATATTGTACTTATACTATAAACCTCAAGTTATTATTTTGTAGAAATAGTTATCTTATAAACAGATTTAATAAGAACAAATCACATATATTGATAGTTTCTCGTGTTCTTACTTCATCTGTGTAGATCCATATTTCCACCTGGTATTATTTTCCTTCTGCCTAAGACTTCAAAATCTTTTGCAGTGTAGGTTTGCTAGTAAAATTTTTCAGTTTTTTGTATGTTTAAAGACATCTTTATTTCACCTTTGTTTTTGAGAGATGTTTCTGCTTGGTGTAAAACTCTAGTTTGACAGTTTTTGTCTTTCTTTTTTTTTTTTTTTTTGAGTTGGAGTCTCACTCTGTCGCCCAGACTGGAGTGCAGTGGCACGCTCTCGGCCACCGCAGCCTCTACCTGCTGGGCTCTGGCGATCCTTCCAAGTACCTGAAACTACAGGCACGCGCTACCACGCCCTGCTAATTTTTGATTTATTGTAGAGATGTGGTCTCGCCAAGTTGCCCGGGCGGGTCTCGAACCCGCAGGCTTAGGCAATCCACTCACCTCGGTCTCCCAAAGTGCTGGGATTACAGGCTGAGCCACTGAGCCCAGCCAGTCTTTGTCTTTCAATGTTTTAAAGATGTCTTCTTGCTTACATTGTTTCCTATTTTAAAAATCCGCTCTCATCATTATCTTTGTTTTTCTTTATGTAGCATCTCACTTTTTTATTCTGATTGTTGTAACATATTGTATTTATTATTGAGTTTTTTAGCAATTTGATTATGATATGCTTTGGTGTACTTCTTGCTTCTTTTGGGGTTTTGTTGAGCTTTTTGTGTCTGTGGGTTTATAGCTTCAGTTCAGGTTGGAATATTTTCAACCATTATGTCTTCAAATATTCATTCTGTTCCCTCTCTCTCCTCTCCTTTGGACACGCCATTGGACATATATTAGGTGACTTGAAATTATCTCACAATTCACTAATGCTCTTTAATTTTTTTCTGTTTGTGTTTTATTTTGGATAATTTCTATTACCATGTCTTCAAATTTACCAATCTATTCCTATGCAAAGTCAAATCTGCTACTAATCTCATCAGTTAATTTTAAAATTTCAGATACTGTAGTTTTTCATTCACAGTTCAATTTGAGTGTGCTTTTAAAAAAAGATACATTTTTTAAATTTCTCTACTTAACTTTTTAAATATTTGGGATACAGTTATAATAACTCTGTTCATGTCTACTAATTCTATGTCTGTGTCAGTGCTGAATCAGTTTTGCTTAACTGGTTATTCTCTCATTATGAGTTACATTTTCCATATACTTTGAATGTCTGGTCATCTTTTTGGGGTGCCAGCCATTCGCTTAGTGCCTTCTTTAGATGCTGGGTATTTTGTTTTTTTCTAGCTATTCTTGAGCTTTGCTCTGGGATGCAATTAAGTTACTTGGAAATAGTTTGAATCCTTTAAGTCTAGATTTTATGATTTGTGAGGTGGATCTAGAGTGATGTTTCACCTGGGCTAATTATTTCCCACTAGAGAAGCACGACCTTCATAAGAATTCTGCCCAGTGTCCAAAAACTTTTGATTTTTTTCCAGGCTGGCTGGTGGGAAGGAGCAGGTTATAGTATTGGTTCTTTGCAAACACCAGGTACTGTTATCTAATCCTTTCAGATTTTTTCTCCCTCTAGCATCGAGTAGTATCTTTGCATGCATATAATGATCAATACCCTGCTGAACATTTAAGGGAACCCTTCCCAGATCTCCACTGTCCTCTGTGTGCAGCTGTCTCTTCTCTGGTACTCTGTTCTGTCAACTTTAGCTGCCTTGCTATCTCTGGAGTCTCATCTCACTTCAAGAAGTCCACCAGCCCCTGCCTGGGTTTCCTCTTCCTGTGCCACGGTCTGGAAACTCTCTCATGACAGCAAGCTGGGACAAGAATAGGGCTTTTCTAAATTTTTTTCCCCATCTCTCAGAGATCACTGTTCTCCTTTGCCAGATAACCAATGTCTTACAAACTATTGTTTCACATATTCAGCTGTTTTTGTGTGTGGCAGGAGGAAAATCTAATTATGTCTTAAATCAAAATCTGGCTCTGTCTTGAGCAAAAGCAAAACTCTTCAAGCAGTGTAATCTGCCATGTATACTGAATAATCACAAGGTGTTTTACTGATGGGAAAGTGAGATGCTGAGAGGTTGAAGGCCTCACCACAGAACCAGTCCATTCTCTGCTCATGAAGCTATCTCCTGGTGGAAGAGCATTCATTTTTATGTCTTCATGAGAGAAATTCTAGTAGAATCTTTCCAACATAACACATTACTCAGCTATAATTACATTACAAATGCTAATAGGAGTTATAATCACAATTATGCTAATCTGTGTTTAGTACCTACTGTAGCAAGCAATTATGGCCGATGAGCTCAATTTGTAAGTTGGATTTATTAAAGTTAGCCACTTAAATATATCTTTATTTTAGGCAGACTGCCTCTCACATTTTTGACTAAAGCTACTTACTTTTAAAATTTCCTAATAGGGCATAAGCATTTATAAAAAGTCCTTTCATCTTTATTTTCCTTTGATAGAACAGAAAGGAAAACATGCCTGGAGTCAATGTTTTGGCATATCTATTAGATAAGAAGGACTCTGTGAAGCTCTTTACAAATATTTCTGAGGATGTTTTCTGAAGAAACTGCCCAGTTCTGGCTCAGAGCTTTCATAGGGACTGCAGAGGCATTGATGATGGGAAACCTCATATCCCAGTGGCAGCAGATGAGAGAATTGGCAGCCTGTGTAGGCAGTGGAAGACAATTAGGACAGGAAATCAAACACATATTTATGTTTCATGCATTTATTCAGGCATCCATAAGATGCAGATGTGTTAAATGGATATAAAACTAGACATAGACAAGATTCTGAAGTGCAAATTATTTTCATTGGTGAAATGAAAGCTGTAACTGAGGCGGTCTTGAAGGTGCTCATTTTTTTCAGGGGTTTCTAATTCTCTCAGAACTCCAGGCAACTCCAGGCCTTCTGAGACTCCAGGACCTCATGCTGGCCTGAGCTTCCCAGGACCCACCTTGGGGTTTCCCAGCAAGGCTCACTACAGTGGAGGTGGCATCCAACATTGTGTGACCATCTCGTCCAGTCATCAACACTGACCTTTACTGTGAACCATTTCCTTAAGGCCTGATGACTCTTGGCTTATCTGATCAACTAATACAAGGAAGCCATCACTTGTCTTGTGGGTACACTGTGGGGTGCAGGCAGGGAGAGCACAAGATATTCACTGGGGTGAGGGAAGAAAATCATGGGACTCTTATTTATATTTACTTTTTCTTTATCCTTTTCTTATTTATATTTTATGTTTTATAATGTAAATAATATATGAGTTGTAACAGTACATATGAGCAACTGAAATATATACACATACAATAATATGTATATCTAATTTACACATATTTAGTCCTAAGCTTGCTTTAATTGTGTAAATCTCCTCTCTAGTTATCCTATCAGTTCATCTTCTTGAAGATCTCTCAGAACCTTCTAACCTGTGTCAATTTGGGTGTTTGGCTCTCTAGGTTTGCCATATACCTGTCACCTTATGCTCTCTCTTGACCATAATTTGGAAATTGTCATTGCTTATCTCCACCGTTGGTTTATCCATTGCCTGGATCTCATATCTTCCTTTCTCTGGGTGTGCTTCCACGACACCTAGCTTCCAAGAGCTTCTAGTAGTTTTCTGAGAAAAGAGTAAAAGAAGGGTAAGTCCTTAAATACATGTCTGAAAATGTCTTCAGTGTACATTCATAATTAATTGATCGTTTGGCTAGAAGTGGAAATAATTTCCCCTTATAAATTATTATTCCCCCTTATAAATTATTATTTCCCCCTTATAAATTATTATTATTTGAGGGCATTGCTCCATTAACTTTTAGCTTCCAGGTGTTGAGAAATTTGAGTTCATTCTGATTCTTGCTCCTGTGGATAAAACCTGTTTTATTTCTGCTTTCAAATTGGAAACTTCTCAGATTTTCTCCACATCTTCCCTCTCAAGAGTAACCACCATGCTGAATTCTTACCCTGTAGCCTTTTGGTGAAACATAATATAGGTGGAACCCCAAGACATGTACTCTTGTGTCTGGCTTCTTTTACCCAACATCATGACTGTGAGATTCCTCACATCACACAGTAATAATTATTCAGACTCTTTGCATTCTGAAATTCTATTGTATGAGTAAAATACAATTTATGTATCCAAAATGTCCGTTGTGTATATCATCTTATTTTTGTTTTATGATCCCATGTTTTGTCTTATCTCTCTGAGGATATTAAAATTAACTAAAAACTTTTTTTCATACCTTCTTGTATAGTCTTTATTTCCTCCAAGTTACTTCTAAAAACTGGTTTAAGTCTTTATATTTTATTTTGTGTGCTTTCCTCAAATGTCTCATTATCCTTGGCTTTCTGATCTTATTTACACATTTTCTTTTTTTAGGTGCTAAAAAAAGAAAAGCTGTTTGCTAGAGCTCTGTACCCCTGGCTGGGTCTCGAACATGGCCTTCATTTGTAAAGTAATCTTGCTGCAACGTTTTCTTGGGAGAGATTCTTAGTGTTGATCTCTTTCGTTTTTCCCTCCCTCTCTTGAGCTGGTCATATTATCCCAAGAATAAACTTCTGAACAAAGATGTGCTCCTGACTTGCAGTATTTTGGAAGCCAACTGGGCAAAGAAGGCTAGAGAAACTCTGCATTGGCACATGACCCCATTTTTCACCTTCAGTGGGCCTGGAGTTTTTTTTAGAGACCTTCTGTTTTATCCGCTCTAGAGAATAAGCCTCCAGTCTTCTAGTGGGGGCAGGAGAATTTGCTTTGTGCTTGTATTTGGGAAGGCCGTGGGGGAGGGAGTGATGTTTAACTATTTTTTCAACAGACTAACGACCAACCAATTCTCTGTCTTTTGCTTTGTCTTTACCTACACTTTCAGAAGTACCTGTAATACCACCTCTGGAGCTTTTAGGGGATTTTGCAAAGCAAGTCAGGATTCTCTTGGCTATGAATATTCATTTGCTTTCTAGCTTCTAGAAATTTTTTGCTATGTCTCCTCCCTCTCTCTTTGTCCTTTGCATTTATGTCTTTTAAAATCCTTTTGCTGTTTTCTCTCTCTCTCTCTCTCTCTCTCTCTCTCTCTGTGTGTGTGTGTGTGTGTGTATGTGTGTGTGTGTGTGTTTATGAAGGAGTGGCAGCAAGTAGATGTGCTCAGTTCTTAATTTTTACTCAAAAGTCTTGTTCAAAAATTTTTTGAACTAGACTGTCTAGCAGCTCAACTCTGGTTTTTCTAGACTAAATAAGTCTCTAATGCTCAAGCAGAAGTTATACTTGTGCCAAAACTTATAATTGCTTAATTTATGTTAGTATTTATTTACATACTCTTTCCTTCTTCCTTCCTTCCCTCCTTTCTTTCCTTCTTTCTTTCTTTCCTTTCTTCCTTCCTCCTTCCTCCCTCCCTTCCTTCCTTCCTTCCTTCCTTCCTTCCTTTCTTTCTTTCTTTCTTTCTTTCTGTGGTCTTGATATGTTGTCCAGGTAGACCTCAAACTTGTGGTTTTAAGCAATCTTCCTGCTTCAGCCTTCCAAAGTGCTAGAATTATAGGCATGAACCATCGTACCAGGTCTAATACTTACCAATTCTTTTAGACTAACCTAATACATTTTGGTTCCTCTGCTTATGAGCTAGAATAACATACTATGTTTTAAATTTGTTTTCCAAGGTATAAGTATCATTTGCTGAATTATCCTCTAGGCTCTTAGCAATCTCTTATTGTGGGAGGAAATGTGGTGAAAGGATGTTTTAGGCAACTCCAAAATCCACTCAAAGTATCAGATTGAACCACAAGATTAACACAAGCCTCTCTCTTTGAAGACTTTATAAACTAAGGATACATTGTTGCTTTTATTTAAGAGTGAGGTTTTGGATTAAGAAAAACCTAGCTCCAACTCTCAGGTCTGTTACTTTGTAACAGTGACCTGGGATAAGGTTTTTGTTTCTTAGTTTTGTTTTTAAAACTTTTAGAGCCTCTTTTCTTATTTGTGAAGTGTGAACAATACCTAACTGGCAAGGTTGATTAAATACATTAAATGATAATTATATATTACAGGAAATGTAAGAGAGCCTAGATCCTGGCATGTAATAAGAAGTCAAATAATCACTTGTTTTTAGAGTAAGTAGAGAGACCACAGAGAAGTGCACTGGTGAATTTTTCAGTTAGTGACCTGCTGTGGTTTGATGGTCCACAGCATTTTGGACAGCTCTCTCCAAAACTGAGGTGTTATTAATATGATAGTATTAAGAGATGGGGTATTTTAGAAGTGATTAAGGCACGAGGGTTCCTCCCTCATGAATGGGATTGATGTTCTCATAAAAGAGGCTTCAAGCAACAATTGACAAGCTTGACCTTCCACCTTCCACCAGGTGAGGTCATAGCTTTCCGCCCCTCTGGAGGATGCAGCAACAAGGCACCATCTTGGAATCAGAGGGCAATCCTCACCAGACAACAGAATCTTCCAGTGCCTTGGTCTTGGACTTTCCAGTCTCTAAAAGAGTGAGAAAATCATTTTGTTTTTTGTAAATTACCCAGTACAATGCAGTTGTCCAGACGTTGACTTCTTCCCCCCATATGTGACTTCTTTCTGTTCTCCCCCTCAGGCAGCAGCCTCTGGCCAAGGCTGGTCTTTGCAGGAAATGCATATTCCCAGTAATGAGTCATGAGGTGCAGGTGATCGAGCAGAACTGAGAATAATGTGGGTGGCCTTCTTACTCAATGTGATTGTAACCACCATGTAGCAAGTTGAATAATTAACTTGCTTGACTATAAAACTGCTTGCTGTACTGTCTTGAGATGAGGATTCTTTCTTTACTGAACCGCCATTGGTGCCTCCTATAAGTTCTAATAAACATATGTCTTTCCCTGCTGGACCTCTGGGTGACTTCTTTGGAATAGATAAAGAATCTTGTGTGCAAGCCCTCTCAGATTTGGGGTTGCCATGTTACACCTTGTCTCAGGTATTCTGTTCTAGCAGTACAAAACAGACTAAGATATGGCCTTTAGGAAAGTGTCGCCTGCAATTACTCAGAGACACAGAATACTGGCATTGCCATCCAGGAACTGCAAGCTTGTTCAAGGAGAAGATGATTACCCAGACCCTCTGGGATCTCAGCAAACTACCCAGTGGCTGACACGGACATGTGAGGATCAGAAAGTTTTATTAATCATGGGAGTACATTCTTACTCAGGCACTGTGAGAAGAGTCCCACCACAGGGCCAAAAGTTCCTGATAGTGTTTTCAATACCAGAACAAAGAGGGTAATGTCAAGATGCAAATATTATTGGTAAGTAAAATAAATTAAATATTAAGAACACCAAGTCGGGCAATTCTCTAAGTGGGCAGTCCCACCTCTGACTTTGCCTTCCTCATCAGGACCTCATGGAGTTCTGTTTTTGGTCATGTCCTAGACATCCCTCAACCCTCCTTTTTAATTCTTCCTATTTTCTTTATCTCTGTACTCTACACCCCTTGCACTCCCATCTGAACATAGATTCCGGAAGAACACTGGCTGCAAAGCAGGCATCTTTGCATATTTAACACAGATACTTACAAATAATGGTCACTTAGGAGCTGACCATGGAAAAATGCATGAGACAAATAATTGTGATATGTGTCTTCTAAAGAGACAGAAATAGTGGGATAATAGATGAGCTATTTTATCTTTTTATTTTATTTTTTATTTATTTTTATTTTTTTTTGAGTTGGAGTCTCACTCTGTCACCCAGACTGGAGTGCAGTGGCCACTCCCGGCCACCACAGCCTCGACCTGCTGGGCTCCGGCAATCCTTCCACCTCAGCCTTCCAAGTAGCTGGAATTACAGGCATGCGCTACCACGCCCAGCTAATTTTTGATTTATTGTAGAGATCAGGTCTCGCCAAGTTGCCCAGGCGGGTCTTGAACCTGTGGGCTCAGGCAATCCACTCACCTGAGCCTCCCCAGGCAAGGGATTACAGGCAGAGTCACTGAGCCCGGCTTATTTTGTCTTTTTAAAAGATAAAGAACCTTGC
>CAUYQG010040302.1:0-17475 GCA_963574415.1 Tarsius wallacei
AAAAAACAAAAAACTAATATAAACTCAACTTTGATCACAGAAAAAGAAAGCAAAAAAGAGACAACAAAATTCTGTATACATTAACTCCCTTTGTCTCTCACATTTTTAATTTTGATATCACAATTTGCATTTTTATATCATCTGTCATTAAAAAAACTGTTGTAGTTATTATTGTTCTTAATAATTTTGTCGTTTAGTTTTCTTAGCATACATTTAATGGTTTACACAACACAATTATGACATTGGTGTAACAGTCATGTTAGCATTATTTTCATTTAGTTTGAAGAGCTCTCTTTAGCATTTTCTCTGCTTTTGTTTGGGAAAAATATTTATCTTTCCTTCATTTCTGAAATACAACTTTTCTGGACACAGTATTATTGGTTGACAGAACTCTGATTTTTTTTTTTTTTTCCTGTAAGGATTCTTCTTTCACTGCTTTCAGGATTATCTCTTTTGTCTTTGACTTTTGCAGATTCCATTAGAATATGTCATGGGGTATTCTTATTTGGGTTTAATTTGAATGATGACCTTTGATCTTCTTGTATCTGGATATTTATATCTTTCTCCAGGTTAGAAAAGCTTTCTGTTATTATTTCTTTGAATACACTTTCTACTTCCTTTCTTTTCTCAGTTCCTTATTTAACTTCAATAACCTGAATATTTGTTTTTCATGTCATTTCATAGATTCTGTAAACTTTATTTTTTTACTCTTTTTTCTCCTCTGTGTATTTTCAAATTGTCTTAGAGATTACACATTCTTTCTCCTGCTGTTGATTAATTGTAATTTTTAGCTCCAGGATTTTGTTAGCTTTTTAAAAATTATTTCAATCTCTGTTAAATTTCTTTGATAAGTTTATGAATTGATTCTGTGTTTTCTTGACATTTGTTGAACATCCTTAAAACAGATGTTTTGGGGTTTTTTAATGTATTTTTTTCATTTCAAAAGCTTAGAGTGTACAAATCACTTTTGGTTTGAGCTTTAAATGTACCCCCAACCCCAACTGTATACACTGTATGCAATAGCTGATTTTAGGTCCCCACTCCCTGAGTCTCCAATGTCCATTATACCATTCTCCGTGTCTTTGCAGATCCTCAGTTTAGTTCCCTTATATGTGAGAATATATGGTATTTGGCTTTCTGTTCCTGAGTTTGCTCACTTAACCTTTCGTTCTCCAATTCCATCTAAGTTACAACAAAAAAAATTATTTTATTATCTTTGATACTGGAATTGTATAATATACTATAGTGTATATATACCATATTTTCATTATCCACTGATTGATTGATGGGCATTTAGGTTGATTCCACATCTTTGCAATTGTAAATTGTGCTGCAATGAACATGAGGATACAGGTGTCTTTTTTATATAATGATATCTGTTCTTTTGAGTAGATACCTAGTAGTAGAATTGCCAGATCAAATGGTAGATCTACTTTTAGTTCTTTGAGAAATCGCCATACCACTTTCCATAGAGGTTGTACTAATTTACACTCCCACCAAAAGTGTATAAGTGTTTCCTTTTCTCTGCATCCATGCCGGAATCTATTGCTTTTTGGTTTTGAAATAATGACCATTCTGACTGTTGTAAGGTGATATCTCATTGTGGTTTTGATTTGCTTTTCCCTGATGGTTAGTGATGTTGAACATTTTTCATATGTTTCAGAAACATAAAAGAAATTTTCTTTGAGAGATGTCTGTTCATGTTGTTTGTTACTTTGTAATGGGATTATTCGCTTTTTTTTCTTACTAATTTGCTTGAGTTCTTTGTAGATTCTGGATATTTGTCCTTTGTCAGATATAGTTTGTAAATATCTTCTTTCATTCTGTAGGTTGCCTGTTTGCTCTGTTGATTATTTCTTTTGCTGTGCAGAAGCTTTTTAGTTTAATTAAGTCTTCCAATCCATGAGCATGGAAGTTTCTCCATTTGTTTGAATCTTTTACAATTTCTCTCATCAGGGTTTTGTAGTGCTCCTTGTAGAGATCTTTCACCTCTTTGACTAAATATTTTCCTAGGTATTTTAGCATTTTGGGTGCCACTGTAAATGGAATTGAGTTCTTGATTTGATTCTCAGTTCGGTTACTATTGGTGTATAGCAGTGCTACAAATTTTTGTGTGTTGTTTTGTATCCTGAAACGTCACTGAATTTATCAACTCCAGGAGTCATTTGGAAGAGTCTTTAAGGTTCTCCAGGTATAAGATAATATCATTAGCATACAGAGATCATTTTATTTCTTCTTTTCCAATTTGGGTACACTTTATTTCTTTCTCTTGCCTGATCGATCTGGCTAGGACTCCTAGTACTGTGTTGAATAAGAGTGGTGAAAGTGGACATCCTTGCCTTATTCTAACTCTGGGAGTCGGACTGGGGGAGTACATTCAATTTTTCTCCATTCAGGATGACATTGGCTGTGGGTTTGTCAAAAATGACTTTTATTATTTTGAGGAATGTTTCCTTTATGCCTATTTTGCTGAGTGTTTTTATTATGAAGGGATGCTGGATTTTATCAAATGCTTTTTCTGCATTTATTGAAATGATTATATGATTTTTAAAAAATTCTGCTTATGTAGTGGGTCATGTTTATTTGCTTGCAAATGTTGAGCCACACTTGCATCTCTGGAATAAAACCCACTTGGCAGTGGTGTATTGTTATTTTTATGTGCTAGTTAATTCGGTTTGATAATATTTTGTTGAGGATTTTGACATCTGTGTTCATCAGGGATATTGGTCTGTAGTTTCCTTTTTCTGTTGTCTTTTCCTGGCTTTGGTAGAAGAATGATATTGGCCTCATAGAATGAGTTAGGGCAAATTTCCTCCTTTTCAATCTTGTGGAATAGCTTCAGTAAAATAGGTACCAGTTCTTCTTCGAATATCTGATTTCAGCTATGAGTTCATCAGGTCCCAGATTTTTGTAGTTGGGAGACTTCTAATTACTGTTTCAATCTTGCTACTCATTATTGATCTGCTCAGAGTTTCTATTTCTCTCTGATTCAAGGTTGTGGGATGTATGTTTCCAAAAATTTATCCATTTCCTCTAGATTGTCTAGTTTTTTTTGCATAGAGGTGTTCACAATAGTCTCAGATGATTTTTTTAATTTTCATCAAATCAGTCATAATTTCTCCATTTTCATTTCTGATTAAGTTAATTTGAATCTTCTTTCTTTGTTTCTTTTTTTTTTTTTGAGTTGGCATCTCACTCTGTTGCCCAGACTGGAGTGCAGTGGCCGCTCCCGGCCACCGCAGCCTCGACCTGCTGGGCTCTGGCTATCCTTCCGCCTCAGCCTTCCAAGTAGCTGGAACTGCAGGTGTGCGCTATCATGCCCAGCTAATTTTTTGATCTATTGTAGAGATGAGGTCTCACCAAGTTGCCTGGGCGGGTCTCAAACCCGTGGGCTCAGGCAATCCACTCACCTCAGCTTCCCAAGGTGCGGGATTACAGGCTGAGCCACCGAGCCTGGCTTCTTTGTTTCTTAATTATTCCAGCTAGCGGTCTTTCAATTTTGCTTAACTTTTCTAAGAACCAACTTTTTGTTTCATTGATCCTTTGATTTGTGCCCTATCATATGGTCTATCTTGGAGATTATCTTATGTGCCGATGAGAAAAAGGTATATTCTGTAGTTTTGAGATGGAATGTTCTGTAGATGTCCGGTAGTTTCGTTTGCTCTATGGTCTGGTTTAACTCCAATGTTTCGTTGTTTAATTTCTGCCTTGATAATCTGTCTATTGCTGTCAGTGAAGTGTTGACGTCTTCTACTGTTATTTTATTGCTCTCTATCTATCTACTTTTTTTTTCTTAGGTCTGGTAGAATTTGTTTCATAAAGCTGGAGCTCTGGTGTTAGTGCATATATGTTTTAAATTGTTGGGTCTTCTCATTTGATTGATCCCTTTATCATTATATTATGGCTGTCTTTGTCTTTTTTTTTTTTTTACTGTTGTTAAAGTCTGTTTTTAACTGATTTCAAAATGGCTATTCTTACTTGTTTTTATTTTCCTTTTCCATGACATATTTTTCCCTGCTCCTTTACCATGAGTCTATAGGAGTTTTTGTGAGTTGAGTAGGTCTCTTGAAGGCAGCAGATATTGGGTTTTTTTTAAAACCCATTTTGCCAGTTGCTATGTTTTTAGCAGGGCATTGAGACTATTTACATGAGTTAATAATGATATGTAAGTTTCTATTTCATTCATCATACTATTTGCTATCTTATTGATTTATTTATTTTCTCTATTGTGTTGGTGTTCCATAAGACCTACAAGCTTTTTGATTTCCAGCATTCTTATTTCTGTATATTTTAAGCTTTTGTTTCAGTATTTGGAGCTCCTTTTAGTATTTCTTATGGTGCCAGTCTTTGCTTGTCAAATAAATACTTTATTACTCCTTCATTTGTGAAACTTAGTTTTGCAGAATATAGAATTCTTGTTTGACTGTTTGTTATTGTGTTTGAGGAGATTGATGATGGGTGCCAATTCTTTCTGGCTTTTAAGGTTTCTTCTGAGAAATCTGCTAGGCTTACTTTTGTAAGTTATTTGATGTTTTGTCTCATTGGTCTTAAAATTATTTTCTTCACATTAGCTTTGTATATTTAGATGATTATATGCCTTGGGGATGACCCTTTAGTAGTTCCAAATACTGAAACAAAAGATTAAAATACACCAATAAATTTTGCAATGAATCTTTTGGGAGTTCTTTGTGCTTCCTTTATCTGGATGTATATATCTCTGACAAAGTCAGAGACAATTTCCTCCATTATTCCCTCAAATAGATTTTCCAAACTTGTTGCTTTATTTACTTCCTCAGGAACATCTATGATTCTTAAGTATGGATGTTTTACATAATCCTCCATTTCTTGGAGATTTTGTTTCATTCTCTTGATATTTTTTTCTTTATGCTGTCTGATTGGGTTAATTCAAAAGGCTTATCTCCAAGTTCTGAGATCCTTTCTTCTGCTTGTTCTAGTGTACTGTTAAAACTTTCCACTGCATTTTGTACTTTTCAAATGATTCTTTCATTTCCAGAGTTTCAGCTTTTTTTGTTTTGTTTTTGTTTGTTTTTGTTTTTGTTTTTTTGTTTAAGGTGTCTCTGTCTTTAGAGAATTTTTCATTCATGTTTTGAATAGTTTTTAAAATTTCTTTATGTTGGTTTTCAATTTTCTCCTGAAACTCATTCATCAATTTTATAATAAAACTTTTGAATTCTACATCTTGAACTTCAAATATTTTATTTTCATTATGGTTCATTGCTGAAGAGTTAGTGTTGGGGAGCTTTTTTCTCATATTGCCAAAATTATTTTTCTGGTTCCTTCTCACTTAGGTAGATTATTTCTTGCTATTGGAGGCTGGCAGGGGGCCGATGTAGGCCCTGTAGGGTTTCCTTGGTTATATATAGCCTTGGTGTGGTGGGTTTCTCAATTGCCAGCATGACAG
This sequence comes from Tarsius wallacei, assembly GCA_963574415.1. Taxonomy (NCBI): domain Eukaryota; kingdom Metazoa; phylum Chordata; class Mammalia; order Primates; family Tarsiidae; genus Tarsius; species Tarsius wallacei. The sequence goes on from CAUYQG010040302.1 coordinate 5,423, forward strand.
TCCTATGCTGGTACCTGCACTGGTTCACAGTATCCTGAGTGGCCAGAGTGGCTTGGAAAGTGGTATTAGCTAGGATCTGGCAACAAGCCGTCCCCAAAGCTGGGGTATTATATCTGATGTTGTGGGCTGTCCTATTGGCCTCTGGTCAGGAGGTGGCGCTTGTGGGAAAGAAGCAGCTGTGATGGTGGTTGTGGGCTTTCTCTTTGGCAACTGTTGCTTCAAGAAGTTCCCAGTCAACCTAGGTGGAAGGCATGACTCTGGGATTACCTGAGGTCTCTGTATGTTTTGAGCTTTCCAGGGGAGTGTGGAGGTTGAGGTGAAGGTGCTCAAACACCTGACAAGAGTGCACTCTCGGCTACTCCATTGTAGATTAGGAGGGAGTTCCAGGCAACGGGAGCAATGCTGCTGTACAGGGCAGGGGCAGAAGCACTGAAGTTGAAGTTGCTATGGCAATGAGTCCTACCTGGCTCCTCACCTTTGTGTCAGGCAGTTTGCCTTCTGGATGTCAAAGTGCAGCTGGGCTCGGGGCCTCAGGTGTTCTCAGAGCAGCCTGGTCCTGCCAGGAACTGTCTGCAGCTGAGGAGTTTGCCCTTGGGGCTTGTTGCCTCCCAGGCCAGCCAGAAAGCAGCTATGTCACTGGCAAGGGTTGAGTTCCTGTGATATGACAGCTGAAACTTCTCAATTCTTTCTTTTTTTTCCAGTGCCACTCCATGTGGGCTTTGGAGGAGCGCAGCTGTGTTTCAGGCAGTTTTCCATGAGGGCCTAGAGTCCTGCAAGGCTCAGGGGGTCTTCCAAGTTTGCATCAGGAGCACAGGACTTCTGAATTCCCCTCACTCACTTTCCCCACAGTGTCTGGAGGCTGCTGTGGTCGGTGTGGTCCAGGTGAGAGTCTGCTAGTTTTAGTCCAGGCTGATAAATTTTTCTCTTCTTTGCACTATGTGGTTAATATCACTTTTTTGACAAGTTGTGGGGCATTCTGCTAGTAAGTACTTTTCCTCTCTGGGTGCTGAGGAAATTTTCTTTGCTTATGCCATAGGAGAAAAACACTCTAGCTGCCTCACGACCAAAACAGCTATTTTGGATTCTTTGTTTGAAAGATCACACTTTTCTATCACTTTAGGGTTGATCTCTGGCACCTTATTTTGTCTGTTTTGTGAGGCTGTACTTCTTGAATATTCCTGATGTTTGTGAATGTGCAACAATAGCTGCACATTGAGGGGTTAGGCATTTATTTGAGTCTTCATAGTCTGGCTTTGTTTGCATCTACTTCTTCAACGAATCTTCCAAGGAGTGTAAGTAGATTGACTATTGAGTTCCCTGAGCCTGTAACCACTGCAGCCATCTCAGCACTAAAGGAAGTATTATGAGGACTCTGAGGTTGATGTGGCTTTCTAGCCCAGATGGACCTGAGGAAGAGGCAAGGAGCACTCTGGATCTGTGTGAGAAAGCTGACTAGGGATCTGAATCTTTAAGACTGTCTAGTGGCCCAGATGGGCATGCCACCCAACAGTCTCTGCACATATGGGATGAATCCCTGACTGCTGTGAGAGGGATGGCAGTTGAGACTGAGCCCCCATGGAATCAGCTGTGAAAAAAATTATGGTGGGTCTGTTTCATTGGCTCAGGCAGGCACACATCTCCCAGCAGGTCCCTGGACAAATGAAGAAGTTCCCTGGCTACAGCAGGTGTGCTGGAGCTGAGATTGGGTCTCTCTGGGATTTGCTGTGGGAGAGTCTGGAGATCCCGGTCTTGTTGGCTCAGATGTATGCATTTCTCAGGAGGAACTTGCCAGTCCCTCATGCAGCATGAGGGATTAAAGCTGAGACTGGCTCCCTTGTGATCTGCTATGGGACTGTGAGACATAGGATAGAGTGCCTATCTTGCAGTTTTAAATAGTGTGAGTAGCAAGTGCTTTAGCAAGAAAGTAACATGTAAGAAAACCTAAAGGAAGTAAAAATGATCACCATGCATATATCTGGTGGAAGGACATCCTAGGGGTAAAGGCACTGAGGCCACAGCATACTTGAAATTCTCAAAAACTGTCAAAGAGACAGTTTGGACATAAAGGGCAAGTATTAAGAGAGACGGTGAGAAGAGAGTCTTGTAGCTGATTATATGCACCTCACCATTACTATGTATGAGAAGCAAAGCTACTGGGGACTTCAGACAGGGAAAGGACATGATCTTACATATTCTGATGCTGTCTTAAAGTTGGCCTAATGCAGAAGTATATAGACCAATTAGGAAGTGATTATAATAATTCAAGCAAATGGTGTTGATGGTGGACAGGGTGGAACTAGTGCAGGTGAGAACAGTATTTAGATTCCAACTCTATTTTGAAAGTTGGGCTTCTGTATTAGCTGACAGATCAAATATGAAGATGTGAGCAAAGGAGAAGTCAGGAGCAAATAGAAGGGTGTATATTCCATCCTATGAAACAAGGATACCTGTGTGGGTAGCAGATTGTATAGAAGATAATAAGATTGGTTTTTATATGTCAATTATGCAGATTTCCTTGTAGAGATGTTGAGTAGGCAACTAGTTATAATAAATTCATTTCTGATACAAGGTACATCATAAGGTCCTAGAGAATATATGGATAAGTCCACAAAGAGTACAGGCAAAACTCTTGAGGGAAAACCTTTTTACGGCTTAAACTCACATAGTATAGCAAAAGAAATTCAAGGTGGATTAGAGAGGTAAGTGTTTTATAAAACAGCAGAAAACATGACTAAATTTCTGATTTTTGAATGGGAAAAGTTATTTTTGAGTACAAAAGTAATGGAAAAAACAAAAGGGAAAATATTGGTAGATTTATGCACATACAAATTTGATATATGATCAAAAATATAATGAGAATTAAATATTTTGTTCTTATTACAAAGTGTGTTGGCAGCAGCACCGTAGGAGAACACTGTGTGGGGTTACACTCAGATTCTACCTCATGGAAACTCATGTTTCATCCTCCCTGCCACATAATTTGAAAATACAAATCAAAAGTCCTGGGAGAGTTCACCCTGTGCCCCAATAATTACATTCCAAGAAATCAAAAAAAGATATTGATCAATTCAAAATTTTGTTTACCAAGACATTTATCACAGATTTTTTTTTGTTGTTACTTTTTGGGTCAGGTTCTCACTCTGTCACCCACAATCACAGCTCACTTCAGCTCAAAACTTCTCGGCTTAGGCTGTTCTTCCCCCTCAGCCTCCCGAGTAGCTGGGACTACAAGTGTGCACCACCACACTAATATTTTATTTTTTTTGTAGAGATGAAGTCTTGCTATGTTGCTTAGGCTGGTCTTGAACTGCTGGGTTCAAGCCATCCTCCTGCCTTGGCCTCTCAAAGTGCTAGGATTACAGGCAGGAGCCACTTTGCCTAACTGTATAGTATTATTTATATTGTGAAACACAACAGTGATAAAAACACTAAAGAGAAAAATGGTTAGCTCAATTATGAGGCATACTTAAATTAAAAATTACAATGCAGGCATGAAAATTCTGTTTGGGGTAATTTTTTGGGCTTAGTCTGTTTTGTGTTGTTACAACACAATACGTGAACTGGAAAAATTTTTAAAGAATATAAATTTATTTTCTCACAGTTCTAGTTGATGAGAAGTCCAGCATCAAGCAGCTGGCATCTGGTGTCCAGTGAAAACCTTATTGCTGCAACCCTTCATGGTGGAATGGCAAAAAAGAATAGACTTTCTCCAGCAAACCTTTTATAATAGCATTAATCCATTCATGAGGGCAGAGCCCTTGCAACCTAAATACCTTCCTAAAGGTTCACCTCTCAATAATGTGTCACTGGGGATTAAATTTCCAACACATGAATTTTGGAGGACACATTCAGACCATAGACATCTCTAAAAATATGAAAATGCTAATGATGCAATTTATATTAAATAATGTCACAATAAGAACTATATGCATCATGAATCTAACTATATAAATATTAAAGAAAGAATAGACAAAAATGGCTTCCTTTGTAAAAATTGGATACTTAATATACATAATTTGTAACATACAGGAATGTAAGAATGAAATAACTACCAACTCAGAGATACAAGTAAGGGCATTCTAGACCATCAAACCTTTGAAATCTTTGCGAAGCCAGCCCAGACTACACCTCCCCTCCTTACCCCCCCACCCCACCCGCCACTGCCAAAAAGAAAAACCTCTCAGGCAACCCATAACATACTAAAAATAATCTTTATTGTTTTAAGCTAAATTTTGGTATACTTTTTTACACCAGAAACGCTAACTGATATGCTTCACTACCTAAGCCCAGGGAGGAAGTGCTCCTTTTTCCATTATTACAATATCTGGAAAATAAAGGTTTGACTTTCCATAAGAGTGAATATACTAGTGAACTAGCAGACAAGAGGCACAATCTTGTGATTGCCTTCCATCATCACCCACAATCTTACCTCCAGAAAAGTAGACTTTATTATGGATAGAAGCTTCTACCTTTGACTTTGAGTAGTGACATAATCCTGCAGGGACTGTGTAAGAAGCCAATGATCAGAGGCTCTTCAGAGCTTAAGTACTTTGCAAGTACTGCCTGCCTCCTATTGCTCCACCAGCTGTTATAAGACTCCCGGTGCCTTTACTATGCATAATGGGAGGAAAGACTGGACCTTACTTAATTGAATGAATACAATCACAGTTCAGAGTTCAGGAAAGCAGCTGAATACCGCTTTTTTTTTTTTTTGGTTAGGTGCCTGAAAAGGAAAGACTGAGAATTTGGATGACATTTGAACGTTAGAAAAACAGAACATCATTTTTGGGCATCACATTCTGATTGTTTCTTAAGAACCTTGGGTGAAAAATTTTCCTTTTATTTTTCAGCCCCTGTGTATTTCCAAGGAAATCCAATCCTTGTGTTTCTGAATCATTTACATTTAAATCATCACAAAGTTTTCCAAGAAGTATTTCCAGTGGGCCTTTAAAACATGAGTCCATTTACTGGGAGAATGAGTTCTGAATCTTGCCTATCCCAGATAGACACACACTAAGAGAAAGTGGCATTACTTAGGAAAAATTATTGGAATGAAGCTTCATGTGAAAAATAAGATTCATCTATATAATTTACTTTAATGCTCCTCATACTTGATAAAACTAAATGCAGAAAACCAGAATTCCTGATGGCTCTAAGCAACTAGAAGTCAGTTTGCCAGGGAGGAAAAGCCAGACCATCCTGGGAATAATGGCAGAATGCAGGTCTCAAAGCATGCACAGATCATCTCATCTGACTGAGTGGGATGTCAGTAACAACTATAATAACTCATTTGGAAAAAGCCTGTAGCCAGGAATTGAAATTTGCTCTCATGGGTGGGATTAAGTAATTTATTTGGAGACAGTGAATACACTCAATCTGATGAACATATCTGGAGAAAACTACTCAACTATCTCAGAGGAGTGTTGTCCTACCTTCTGTCCTAAGTCAATTCATCTACCTGTCCCCTGTATCCTATTCTAAGGTCCTGTTAAGAGAAGCTGGTTCATCAGTTATCCCCCCTTTTTTTATTCTTTCTCCAATCAGCATAGAAGCATGCACAACCTCCATTTAAAGCCCCTTTATTAACCCTCTACCTCTATACTATTCTGCCTCCTCTTCTTCAATTCAGATTCTAGGAAGATTAACCCATGCCCACTCTATCCATGCTTTGATTCTCAATTTAACCCCTCAGATCTGTCTTTCACCTCTACTTCTCACTTAAAATTTCCCTTGCTAAGACAGGCCAAAGATCTCCATAATTAACATATACAGTGGAGGGAGACATGTTGCATTGCACGTCCCTCTTGATGTCTCTACTGCATAACCACGATGGAAGCATCTTCCAGCTTCTTCATCTTCAGCAAGTTCCCAGGACACCACTCTCCCCCAGCTGTCTTGCTACCTCTCTTCCTGCATGGTCTCCTCTTCCTCTCCCTCACCCTTTTCACTACATGCACTATTAGAGTCTCCAAAATGAGGAGCCATCATCAGTAACACTGGGTCCCCAGTCATTTCACTTCAGAACACCAGCATCAGCTCTACCTTCCTCCTGCTTGCTGTCAAGGAGGACGCGTCCTCCAATGTGTGTACAAGGGAGGAAGCTGCAGCACAACAGTTAGGTACAGTTGACCCTTGAGCAACACAGATTTGAACTGCATGGACCAACTTATATGCAGATTTTTTTCAATAAATATATTGGACATTTTAGAGGGGATTTTCAGCAGTTTGGAATCACATGGGAATCTCATGGCCTAGAAATATTGAAAAATCAAGAAAAAGTCAGGTATGCCATTGCATGAAATATATGTAGACAACAGTTTATCATTTACTACCAAAAAATTTATACAAATCTATTATAAAAAGTTAAAATTTATCAACATTTTTACATATACTTACAGAATGTACCTAGCACGATTCAGTCAAGAGAAATGTAAACAGACATAAAGATGCAGTCTTAAATCTGACCACATAACATTAACTGTAGCACCTACTATGTTACTGGAACACATTTGTGGTCATCTCCTGTTGTTATTACTGTGACCTTTTGAGTCTTGGAGTAGCCACTTAAAACTGGGACACTAATCATCCTGAGAAATTGGTCTCTCCAGGAAATTGCATACTGCAGTACAAAGTGATCTCTTGTGGCTCTTGGGTATTTTTCTTTCTTTTTTATTTTATAGATAGCCTTTAAAAAATTATTTTAAAGATATAGGGTACAAGTCAGGATTGGGTACATAAATGGGCTAGGCACAGGTGAAGTTTGGGCCCCCCATTGGCCCTCACTTCACCTGGATTAGGACCAGGCATCCTTATTGATGTTATGTGCATCCCTCTTGTTCTGCTACTGCTAATCCCCTTCTTGTAGTATTACTATAGGTGTTCAGGAGTGAGAACGTGTAGTACTCAGTTATTTGTTTCAGTTATTGTTTTAATGTATCCATGATGCTTTAAAAATTATTGACATGCAGAATATACTCAGTAAATATTATCTATTATTAGCAGAAAGCAATGGCTCTTCTAGATCCCAACAAGTTGGAATCTTATTATTAATGTGCATAGTGTTTCTGTAATGACAAGTGCTCTTTAGGCAAAAGAGTTATTGCTTAATGAAAGAACCATTGTCTTTACTTTTAAAAGATCTGTAATGAAGGAGGGTGCATCACTTGGTCTGCAGAGAAGGAAAACCGTCAAAGATATTAGGAACTAATTTAAGAGTGAGAAGAAGATGCTTGTGCTTCTAAATAGAGGTCCTTCTAAGGTTGAGAGTTTCCACATTCCAGTTTGTCAAGAACAGTCAGTTCCACGTTAAATCTGTCAAGCCAGCATAATTATTAATAGAGCCTATTTTCACCCACAAAATTGGCAAATATTTGAAAACAAACTATTTGGTTCTCCCATGTCAAAGGCCACTAATACATAAAAGTATTTAAGCAAATGATTGAAAAAAGGAAAGTGTCTCTTACTTCTTTGACAAATACTTTATTGAGAATGTAATATATTTAAGACCTTTGTAAGAAGGGGAGGAAAGCACAGTGCCTGGAACTAGCATGCACATTTATCTTGATATTTCAATATAGAAACATTACTTTGGTAAAATGATAGCATTAAGTACACACAGCTCTCTATGTCTTCAGAGCCTTAGGAGAAGATTTCTTGCATGTGACTTATGGTTTTAGTGTAGAGGTGTGAAGGACTTCTGGTGTAGAGGAGAAGGATAGTTCAGTGGTTGGGTGTGATATTTAAGCTGTGGCCTAAAGGATGTGCACCATTAAGCAAACAAGGGTACTGAGCCAAGGAAACCCAAGACATGTATGGATATTGATCCAGCAGGGGATATTGTATCTGACGACTTCAGAAATCTTCATTACAAAAGAAGCAAATATAAGCAATAAATATCCCAATGCATAAGATAATGACTGGATATTAAATAATATTCCCTGCAAAGACAATCTATGGTCAGGAAAGAGGAGAGAGGATTTAGAAGGCAGATCTTTAGAATCACTACAAAAGCTCAAAACACTAATCTCATACTCATTCATTCAACCTTCAGGATGAGGGACCTTACTTTGTTCACTGGGATGACCCACCTCTGGCCAGCGTTAGCAGTGGTTCTAGTTAGTGAAGAAATCAGCACAGTTCCCAGGAAGATCCAGGGCCAGATACCTCTGAAATTAACTTGAAATGCTCTTGTATTATGTGGGATCTGTAGCCAAAAAATTCCCATATTCAGGCACTGAAATGTAAAGTTAAAACTTCAAAAAGAACCACTGAGGACCGATTTCTCAAAATGTATATACACTCCCCCCACACACATACATCATACACATACACACTTTGGCTCAGCACTGTGAGACCATAAGCCTTCTTGGAGGAGGAATATCATATTTGGTCAAAATTACTGAGGACTGGAATTTTTTGTATCTAACTGGTAACACTTTTTATTCTGTGGCAGACAAAATGAAACGTTCAAAAGTGTGCTCAAAACATTGTGGTTTTTGGAGGGTAGGTGGACTAAAAAAAAAAAGAGGACTACAATTTTTTTTTTCTAGAAAATAATACCAATTCACTAACTTCCCAGAATTGGATACCCCGAAGTCTGACAAATAAACATTTGCCCATTGCAAAGCAATTCTGAAGCTAACAGCCCTTAATTAATGTAATCTTTACAGATTAAGGGTACAGTTTCCCATAGGTGCCCTCCCTTTACTGAAGCAAGAAACCAGCCACAGGCTCTGTGATTCCCAGGACACTGGCACGTCTCATCAATTGGCTATAAATTTGGAACTTCGTTCTACTCTTTGAGTTCTATAATTTACAAGAATGATTTGCAGAACTCAGAAAACTGTTATACTCATAGTTACAGTTATTATAAAGGATACAAATCAGAAACAGTCAAAAGAAAAGAACCATAAGACAACGTCTGAGAGGGTCCCAAATGTAAAGTTTCTGTGTCCTCAGTCTGTGTCATCCTCCTGACACATCAATGTGCACAACCAACCAGGAGATTCACCTGACCACTATTGCCCAGAGTTTTTACTGGAGTTTTCTCATGTTGGTATGATTGATTAGATTATTAGTTATGTAATTATAATCTCCAACACTCTTTCTTCCTTAGAGGTCAAGCTGATATCATGTGGCTCAAGGCCCCAGCCCATTAATGGCATCCTGAAACTATCTAGGTGTCCACCATGGGTCACCTCATTAGCATAAACTCCTTGTGGTCTCAGGGATCCACCATGAATAAGGACACTCTAATGAACTGGAAAAGTCCAAGGGATTATAAGCTCCTTTTTAGGAAGCAAGGTCAAAGATCAGCCAATTTTTAAAAAAATTAAATAACACTCAACCAAAATCTTTCCAGCCAAACTGAAGTTATATAGCAAAGTAGTGATTTATAGAAGGTAACTATAGGGTTTCATTATACCTTGAGTGTGTCCTGTTTTAAAAAATCTAATGTATAAAAATCAAATTTATAAAACAAAGTGAGTCCGACAGTAAAGATAAATTATAAAGTAATCATATGATGAATGGCATAATATGTATTTATTAAAATTATGCTCAAAAATTTAAACATGAGAAAAATGCTTAGATAATATTAAGATATATTCTCTCTATATAGAGAGAACAAACAAGAACACAACACAGTGAAAGAACATGAACAGTGATATAGTTGGGAAGGAATTGAAAACAGTGAGGGGGGAGCTATAGGGAATGGCCTGTCCAGGAGACTCCAGGTTCTGAGTTCATGTGGCTAGCCCTGGAGAGTAGGAGGCTTTGAAGTCTACATTGGTTGTGAGATTAAAATGACAAAGTTTTGTGTTCTCTCCTATATATCAGAAAATAAATCTTCAACCCAGCCTAATTGAAGGCAATGATTAGAAAAACTATAAAACTATTTCATACTTTTATTTCCATTGTGTTCAGACTGTTTAACTGGCTTAATAAGAGAGAGGGAGAGGGAGGGGGAGTGGGGGGAGGGAGAGAGAGAGAGAGTTTTAACAATGGTTGTCATTTTTTAATGCTTTCCATTTTCTTATGTCAGGTTTTATTTGTATATTATCTTTAGTTAAAAAAAAAAAAACCATAACATATAACATGCAATATGACATTACAATGTTTTTTACTGTCTTATTTCTCTCTTTTTTCTTCTAGAAAAAATGTGAAATAACTTCTACATTTTCTACAAGAAAAACCCTTTACTGTTTTTTATAAAAGGCCACCAGTAAAAAGATTAAACAGGCTGGGCTCAGTGGCTCAGCCTGTAATCCCAGCACTTTGGGAGGCCGAGGTGAGGGGATTGCCTGAGCCCGCAGGGTCAAGATCAAACTGAGCAAGTTGGCAAGACCTTGTCTCTACAATAAATAAAAAAATTAGCTGGGCATGGTAACATGTGCCTGTAGTTCCGGCTACTTGGAAGACTGAGGTGGATGGACCGCAGGAGCCCAGCAGGTCAATGCTGGGGTGGTCATGAGTGTGCCACTGCACTTCAGCCTGGGCGACAGAGTGAGACTCCAACTCAAAAAAAAAAAAAAAAGTTTAAGCAATAGAAAGTAATTACATGTTTGATAAAGTTTCAGCTTACAATTCCTTTACAAGTCAAGCATTCTTGATGAAAATTCAATGGGTTGATGTGCAAAAATTTAATTCCTATTTGATTTTCTCACCTCTGATTTCAAAACAGGTACATCAGCATTTAAATTTTTATTATCTGCTGCTCAACTGTGGGAGCAAGTGTTCCCACAATTCTTTGGCTGGTGGTAGAGTTGCTACCCAATGTAGATAAACTGAGGCTACAGATTTTACATTTCTTTGAAATGTTAAAAGTACAAGTCTAAAATAAGGAATTGTCATTCTTACATACTACATAAAAACCTGGGGTTCTTTCCTATATCAAAATTACTCCCATGATAGAGAAGAAATAATAGAGAATCTAAAATGTATTTTCCACATTTCAGATGCAGTCTTTTCATGATTTTTAATTTAATCTCTAATTCTGTGCAAGGTTTCATTCATTTTATTCATTCACTTTATTTACTCATTCTTCTTTTTACCATTGAGCTGCAATGATCAGTTTTATAGCACACCCCTAAGATAAACTCCTCCAAGTATCTTTCATTAAAAGTTACTTCTCACATGACTCAAGCAGAAATTAAGACTTTCTCCTTTTTAGAACCTAAGCTAGCACTTTTCTTCCTTTCCTCTCCCCTGCATGCTTTCTTTATTATACCTTATTTCCAATCATACTCTGTTAAAATGAATACACAAGGGCTCACAGGGCAGCAGTTATCAAAGTGTCATCAGCAACTTTCTGGAGGCCCTAAAGACTCTATCAGGAGGTCCATGAGGTCAAAACTAGTTTCAAAATGCATTGATGATGCAAAAGCACTGTTGGGTAAAATGCTAGTTCTTCAGCAGGAATCAATGTAGTGGCACCAAACTTTAAAAGTAGTCTTTATAGTCTTCACTGCCACACATGTATAGTAAGCAAAATAAAACAAAAAGGCAGTCAGTATATGTCTTTTATATATTCTAGGTTATGAAATGGGAAGTACACATTAAATACTTCCACTACATGATGGGATACAATGATTTTATATTTTCAAGGAAAAGCACTTGTGTGAGTATTTGAGTTATGATATGAGCGAAATAGGCCACTTTATTCATGAAACATCTTTTATTACTTGAAAGAAGGAATGACAGATGATGGTTATTCGGACTTGGGTATTTGGCAGACATTTCTCAAAAATGAATGAAGTGAGTCTGTCACTTCAGGGAAAATAAGAACCTGATGCCAATGATAAAATTGAAGTTTTCAGGAGAAAATTAGAATCTTGGAAAATTTTATCCACCAGCATTTTTCTAATAAAATTGGCAGTGATGTTAATAAATATGATTTTATGTCAACTTTTGGAAGATCTGCAGACTTGGCAACCAGTATGTTCCAAATTACCAGTGCATGATATTACAAAATCAGGCATGAGTGAAAGATCTCTTTAAGGTACAAGACAGACAAATGGATTTTATTTTTTAATTTTTATTTTTTTGAGTTGGGG
>CAUYQG010040303.1:0-20583 GCA_963574415.1 Tarsius wallacei
GTCAGAAAAGTTAGCCGGGCGTGGTAGCGCGCGCCTGTAATTCCGGCTACTCGGAAGCCTGAGGCGGAAGGATCGCCGGAGCCCAGCAGGTCGAGGCTGCGGTGGCCGGGAGCGGCCACTGCACTCCAGTCTGGGCGATCGAGTGGGAGTCCAACTCAAAATAATAATAATAATAATAATAATAATAATAATAATAATAATAATATTTATTTCAAAGTTCTGGAACAAGCCATTTCATATGTTTGCATATATCACTGAAAGTTATTGTGGCATATAAAATATTCAAGTTCACCTTATTATTGTATCAAAGGCGGATTAAAATGGATCAAGAACTGTATGTCACCATTAAGCCAGCCAAATCAAGTGTATGTGAAGATGGAAAATCCACAGTAAATATGATACACAACATTAACTGCAAAAGTAACCACAGCTTCCCATTTCATCAATGGTTTTCACTATTATGCTCAAGTGTTATGCAACTATCATCTATCAAAAAGTCAGACCAAAAAGCTCAATGGCCGGTAAATCTTCTTTATTAAAATGCTCACAGGAAAGGCAATGGTTTCCTAGAATTTAAAAACAACAGTCCATTACATTAGAGAAAATAGATATTGGCTATTACGTCCAAAGATGTTGAATCCAGAGTGTCTAGGAAGGCCTGTGTAAACAATATTGGCATTAGATATTTGTGATGTCTGACTTTTTGCAAATAATCAAGTGACTAATCCATAGGGTTAATCAAGAGTTGAATGAGAATGAATTATTATAAGAACTTGGCATTGAAACTGATTTAAATGACTTAAAATGGATAATTCACTAAGCAAAACATCAATTTAGTATACTTTAAAAAACAATTTCCTTAGTTCCAGCAACTTGGAAGACTGAGGCAGAAGGATCGCCTGAGCCTGGCAGGCTGAGGCTGTGGTGGCCGTGAGTGTGCCACTGCCCTCCAGTCTGGGCGACAGAGCGAGACTCTGACTCCAAAAAAAAGCACAATCATTTCTTAGATGAAAATTTATTAAAATTCAGCCATACGATCATACTGCTGACATTAATAATTAGAAACATTTATTGAATTGACCATGTTTACATAACCAGTTAATCTAAATAATAAATGGTTTTATCTTAATATTCAGTATGTGTGCTCTAGAATAGCCAGGTCTATCTGTCTCCACATTGAGAATGTCCTAATGCTAGACTGAAGCACTTCCTGAACAACATTGTATAAGTTAGCGCTGGTTGGTTATTTTTTCATGTTCTAGATTATAAGAACATATACTTTTATTGCCACATTAACATTGTAATATGGGATAATTGATGCGTTCATAGTTGACCTCACATTCACTTTATTTTATTCTTGCCAACATGAGATGTGGAAAAAAGTTTAACAGTTTTCTCAACCTACTGTCAGTTATGCCCTCTTGTGATTAAATGTATCATGCTCCTCTTGCCTTCAAAACACAAATAGGCCAAATTTCGGTGTCCCTAATCCCTTGCTTTGATTTGTCAAAAATGTCTACAACAGCCATGAAGATATTCTCAAACTTTAATTTTTTTGTAGCTGAATTTCCAAAATAATTACTTTGTAAACATAAAATTATAATATTAAACCACTCACACACACACCCCTCCATCCTCTGCCAGCTTCCACAGTAAGCATTCCTCTCACCAGAATCGCTACAATCCCTTGACGAATTTGTAAAGAGGTCTGGGCCTACCATCAGAGACAACTAACTAGCATCTTGAACTCTTGTTGTGCATCCTATGACATGTGAAAAACGTCACACTCATTTGGTTTATTGATTGTGTAGGTGAGAACTAAGTCACCACGTAGTCGAGTCCATTCGGAACTAGGGAAGCCATATTGCAGGTTGGGGTGTCAAGGCCTACCTCACCCACTACTGCTGTCCTCCCCTTTGGATCACCACACTCCAGCCATGCTGGCTTTCATGAGCCCTCAAACACAACAGGCATCATCCTGCCTTTCCACCGGCTGTCCTTTCTGTCTGCTATGCTCATTCCCCAGACACTGGTGTAGTAACCAGCCTTATTGTCTCCAAATCTTTGTTCAGATATTACCTTCTCTGTGATGTAAAGTAAGCATTATGTTTAGAATTGCAAGCTTCCCTTCTCTCAGTGTCATCTTCCTCCTCCTCCATCTCCTCCTCTTCCTCCTCCTTCTTCCTTCTCTAAATCATTGAAGAAATGACTACAAAAAACATAGCTCTGACAAAACAAGGCTCAAACTTAGTATTCTTTAGTCATAGTTTTTGTCACTATATCCTTGTTTTCATATCTACTTTTATTGTTCACAACTCTACCAGATATCAAGTTCCATCAGCAAAGAATTCCGTTTTGGTTTGGAAAGGGAATCCGTTTTGGTTACCTATGTATACCAAATGCCTAAGGCACTTAGTAGGCACTCAATGAATATTTGTTGAATGAATAAGTGAACAATGATCCCTGTCCCTTTTACTGTATATACTTTGTGATTTTCTAAAATCCAATGAAAAGCTTTGTGAAATTCATCCATGGTATGTTTTTCTAATGTCTTCATAAAGAGAGTTTCACATGGCTTCATTCACTATCTCACTCTTCAGGAATCATCTAGACACAGTGATGTCATCTGCCTTTTTTTCATACTGGAAATAAGAATAACAGAGTTTCTGCATTAACCTTTGTGAGCTGGGGTTTTTTGGGGGGTGGGAACAGTCACATGTGGTTTATATAAAGGGAATCAAGAGATAATGTGTAGATTGCATCAACACTACAGAAAACAAATTTGACTGTACTGTTCTTCAGTCTTAGATTGAACCCAACCATAGTCAGTTATTCACATAAATGTATGTGACAACTTGGAGAAGAATTCTGCCTGAGTGTTGAAAGAATTTGCAAAACTAATCAAAGTAATGTTATAAAAACTTGTGTACAGGGAGTGAGGGATGGAACAATACTTATTCGTCACAAAAATGTGAGCTCAAAGCTTCTGTTTTTCTAAAAGTAGTAACTATTTTTATGAGCATTGTAGAATTTTGCTGTGATGCTATTTGTCGCAGTGTAGGGTCTATATACCCTGAAAACACCAAAATATATAAAATATTTCTCTGCATCCCATTTAGTATTTGCTATTAGTAAATTATTTAAATATTGCTGCCATGGAGATGACTGATTTTTATTTGGAGTGCTGTCAGTCAAGTTCAAGGTGGTTAAATATTTTCTCAGATATAGGTTCATTAATATCTTTTCAAGATTATTTTTCCATAGGTGATGGAATTTCATTTCTTTTTTTCTTTTCTTTTTTTTTTTGAGTTTAAGTCTCATTCTGTCACCCAGGCTGGAGTGTAGTGGCACACTCATGGCCACCGCAACCTCAACCTGCTGGGCTCCAGCCATCCTTCTGTCTCAGCCTTCCAAGTAGCCAGAACTACAGGTGCGTGCTACCACGCCTGGCTAATTTTTTGATTTATTGTAGAGATGAGGTCTTGTCAAGTTGCCCATGCTCATACAATCCCCTCACTTCGGCCACCCAAAGTGCTGGGATGACAGGCTTCAGCCATCGTGCCCAGCTGAATTTCATGTCTTATTTCACAATGACAGTAGACACCTGCTACTTATTGGTCACCCAGCTTCTGAACCATTTCTCAGAACTGGGATATTCACTCCCCACATTAGAATTTGAAGTTGTCAAAAAGTGACTTCCCAGACTCTTTTGCAGTGAGGATAATAGGCACGTGATCTCTATTTGGCCAGTCGGAGGTCTCCATCCCTGACTTTGAAATGGAGGCAATAAACAAGGAGACTCAGATCACAACAGAATCCTGCTTGATGCTGTGTATCAGAGACAGCAATGTCTGCAGCTACACCTAGTTTTCAAAGCCAGTGGGAGTAACAGACTTTGCCCTGCAGTATGGAGTTGGCAAGTTAGCTTCTGTGAGTGGCAGTGTCCAGAGACAGTGGCAGTGACTGTGGTGACATCACCAATCTCTATATGGTGTTGGGTGGATAACCTTCAAACCTTGGCCTTCCCTAAGATTTCTGGAGCTACATCATTCCCTATCAATAAATTGTTCTTACTTTGTTTTTTAGTTTAAATTGACTAGAGTCAGTTTCTGTTTCTTGCCCCTACAAATCTTGTCTGAGATTCTAATAAATATGTGTTAGAAGACCATAATCATTAATGTTCAATGGTGATAAATTCGTATTTCCATGTACTAAAATATTTGTATCCTATATTTACTCACTCTAACCTTATGAATATATAGCCTATGTATATGTCACCCGGACCTTAAACATGTTCTAACCGTCACTTCTAATTTTATTATTTATTTAATAAACAAAACCTAGCAAAATTAATTGAACGAAACAGTGTATGAAGCATGTTGCCTAATGAACATTTGTATACCTAACCCTGAATTGTACCCAACATCTTTAAAATTAAAAGTTAAAAAAAATATATATGAAGGATGTGATGTGTGCTGTTAGTCTTATTGTGGTCCCCACCATAATTGTGGATCAAGTGTAGACTTCATGCAAGTTTTATATACAAAGAACTCTAGTGGGTAATCAAAATTTGATCTCTAAAAATATGGTCACTACTAAAGGTGTAAACAACTAGATCCTATTGTCTCCAAATATCAAACATTTGAAATAGTGAAAAGAGTACTCAACTTGGACTCAGAAACTTTTGAAAAAAAAAATCATCACAATCATTATTACTATCAGACAGCCTCCTTCTGAAGAAAGGTCTTAGAATTTTTAATCTATACTTTTCCCATGAAATAAACATCAATAAGTTGGTCTTAATTTGCAATGCATGAAGAATTTGGCATTTAATGGAACAATAGATGAAGCAATATTATAAAATGTTTGTATTTTCATCTACTTTGCTGGGTTTGTTACATGGAAGTTTGCTGTATTAACCTGCAAACTTTTATTTGAATACTTCATATTTAAAAATAAAAAATTTAAATAAATTCATTTGATATGATGAATCATTTACTTCCATGGCAATGTTAGTTAGGCAATAAGAGTCAGTCGGTATGCAAGATTAGGTGTGACACGCTGTTAGAGTTGTTCTTTTTGAATTTTTACATTTTTAAATTCAAGCCATCTTTTGTAAACATTATATCAGAAAGCTATATGATAGGCAAGAACTATAAATAAAATGTGTATGTAGATGAGGATAGGGTTATACACATAGGTATATTGTTTATATACACTTAAGTTACTTCCTTTTCTTTTTTTTTATTTTTGTAGAGACGAGGTCTTACGAAGTGCCCCAGGCTGGTCTCGAACCCACGGGTTCAGGCAATCCACTCGCCTCGGTCTCCCAAAGTGCTGGGATTATAGGCTGAGCCACCAAGCCCAGCTTTTCACTTAAGTTACTTTCACTAAAGTTATTAAGGCTATTGCTGCTATCGGTGCCTTTGAAAAATGTGCAAGTAATAAATTTATAACCTCTGGAAGTTGTCCTGAGGGATTTTTATGCTGAGATCTTTATGTGATTTACTTTGTGACTGTAAAGATCTTCCTCAAATTGCCATTTCTTTTAGTTATTCTCAGTTTTAATATCTAACTTCTAAAATTTTCTCTTTTTTAACCTTATAGATAAGTAGAAGAAAAAGTAATATCAAAAAACAGGTGCCGCTGAACTATTCTTTTTGACGAATGCTTTTTCCTGCATCAGTCTCCACTTTAATATTAATCTATTTTCAAAAACAGGTGTTAATAATTCCCTTACATAGTGCCTTGTCTCTATGTCAGGGGCCCCCAACCTCGGGCCACAAACTGGTACTGGCAGTGGCCTGTTAGGAACCGAGCCACACAGCAGGAGGTGAGCGGCAGGTGAGCAGAGCTCTGTCTCCTGTCAGATCAGCAGTGGCATTAGATTCTCATAGGAGTGCAAGCCCTATTGTGAACTGAATATGCCAGGAATCTAGGTTGCATGCTTCTTATGAGAATCTAATGCCTGATGATCCCTACCCCCTCGTCTGTAGAAAAATTGTCTTCCACCAAACTGGTCCTAATGCCAAAAATGTTGGGGAATCTCTGCTTTATGTTATAGAAACAGCCTAATCAGGTAAGAATTAAATTTAATATTACTTTTTTGGATAAGGTCAAGTAAAATTGGCCTCTGAACAAAAGAATGATGCTATAACTTAAATTATTGAATGTCACAGAATTATTCACCAAAGAAAAGCACTTTTTTGGTGATAAATACATTTTTGTGATATAGATTAAAAACTTTAAAATGTTGCTTATTTAGCGATAGACACCTCTTTAGAAATTTGTTATTGTGCATATTCAAAGTTTGTCAAAAAAAATTCTGAAAATACTATTCTAACAAGGATTGTGGGCATGTATCTTATGTAGTACCATTGCAATCTATCAGCCTAGCATGATTCTTGTACTTTGCCATTATGTACTGCCCTCTGTCCCACATCTGTTTTATCACCTGATTCTCGTTGAACAAGAGTTGTATGACTAGGATGAAAATCAATATCATATCAGTAGTTTCCTGTGAAGTAACCACACATATTGCATACATATATGTGCCAGATTACAAATGTACTTCTCATGAGGATAGTAAGTCCTCTAATAGATAAATAACATACATCATCATTAGTTCTCATCGAAGACTTAACCCACACATCAATTCAGGAACTTTAAAATAAGCTTCAAATATTTTCACTGAAACAGATCATATTATTAGTCTTTTGAAGGTTGACGGCCTTTAGTAAGACAATCAATAGCTTCACACTTTAGAAAAGGTTTATAGATCTATACAAATAGTTTATTGTTGGTTTTTTATCTTTTATATCAATATTTGTGTGACTGAAAGAGGTAACTTGTAATTGTTTAACAGAATCAACAGTTACAGTTTTCAGTTTTTCCATGGTAAAAAATGGCATAAACGTATTTCTTTATATACGAAATTAGTATGAAAAAATAAGCAAGCATTCAAAATCAAACAGATTTATTTTAAGTATTAAAGAATTGATTGGTTATAGTACTGAATTTGACTGTTCATTTTTAAAAGTCCAGCAGTGATTTTATTAAGTAAGATCAATGTCTTATTGAAAACAAGAACTCAATGTATATTAGAAACATTTATTTATGTACTTTCTAAATATTTTCATGCAACAAACATTTTTTAAAACTATGATTAACTTATCATGTTTTATGCCTTGCATTGTTTCATTGTGAATATTCTGTAGACTTTTTATTTTTTAACTTCATGAAGTCATATGTGACAAATAAAAATTATATATACTTATGGCATACAGTGTAATGTTTTGACATATGGATACATTGTGAAATGATTCAGTCAAGCTAATTAACATATACATGGCTGTAAATACCTATCTTTTTTATGGTGAGGACATTTGAGAGCTAATCTCTTAGCAATTTTCAGGTATACAAGACATTACTATCAACAATAGTCACCATGATGTCCAACAGATCTCCAGAGCTTGTTCATTCTGTTCGACTAAAATGTTGTTTAACTGAAATCCTCTCCGCCCCCAACCCCCTGGCAACCACCATTGTACTTTCTGCCTCATAAGTGTGATTGACTTTTTAAAACCACGTATATGTGTAGAATTATGAAGTTTTTGTTTTTCTGTGCCTGGCGTATTTCACTTAGCATAATATCCTCCAGATTTATTCATGTTGTCCCAAATGACACAATTTCTTTTCTTTTTTTTTTAGACTGAATAGTTTCCAGCATTTCACATATATACCCATATGTATAAATTTTCAAAAATTAAAAAAACAGTTAATTTTATGGGTTTATTTCCTTCAAAGGTAAAATAATGTTAGCTCCGTGGATCTTTAATTTTCCTCCCATCTCCAGAGCCTTGTAAATTAACTGTAGAATTATGTTGTGCCTCTCTTCATTTCAGCCAAAATTAACACTAATACTACACATAGTAGAATGTTGACTATTACCAAATGCAATAAATAGATAGACATATAATGTTAGAATAGCAGAAATAATTTACATATACAATCAACTATTTGGTGTTTTCTTCTCCGTATCTACTATTGACAGATGAAATTTATATCTTTATCATTATAACTACTTGAGAAGCTGTAAAGCTATCCTTTCATAGAAAGCCAACATAGTTGAAATGATTAATAAGTCAATGAATATTTCTTTGACAACAGAAATGTGTCTCTGTTACCTGCCACTAAAAGTTAGCACTCAATATTCTTATCATGAAAATATAGCTTATATATTTTGTAATTTTAGTATCAGTACAGTGAACAAAATTGCCATTGATCTGGTCAAATCAATTTTTGTGATTACTACAATAAGCAAAATATATATTTATCAACTTTATCGAAATGCTGTGTATGTACTGCTAATTTAAGAATGACAATTTATAAAAAGACTGCTAGAATAAAAATAAAATGAATAATTTTCCAATACGTAGAGTGAATGACAAATTTAAATAGGAATTTTTATTTTTAACATTTAGGAATGCATTCTGTATTTTTTAAGCCTTTTTTTTTTTTTTTACTCATTCAACTCTAATTGGCCAGAAAAAATGTTTAAACAACAAAAGAATAGTCTAGTAATATGATATAGAACTTGAGTGCTAAGAAATTTTTGTAGCTTTCTACACTGTTTTTTTTTACCTACTGTCAGTGCTATTGATACTTTTTAAAAATTCTCTTGAGTGTGCAGAGTGTTGATTGACTCAATTCATGGGAATGACCCATATATGTGTTGAAAGGCCAAATTTAGCCTAGAGTAATAAAATCAGCTAGTACTAGGCTCATTATAAAGTTAATAAATGATTAGATGAATTTTGTATTTGTGTTAGTAGAGCAACAAAGTTCGGAAATATCTCATAGTCTAAGAGTATTTTCCAAAACGGTTAGGAATTCTGACTTATGACCTGACACTTATTCATCTACAACAGTATATAGTTTTGGGGATGAGGCAGGTTCATTGGGTCTTCATACACCAATTCTCTGGGTTGGTCTGAAAAGATTCTTTGGATAAAGCCTGGAAATGTGGCATAAGGGAGAATGTTAGTTATGCAGGGCATTCACAAATGTATGCAGTGCCACTCACTGACATCTACAAAGGGTCCATTTTATAAATTGTCAAAGAAGCCATTGTGGCAGAATGACACCAGAGAATAGCTGTCAATTCTATGATTGAATTGACATTCCGCACATGCTGCTTTCAGATGAAGGCCCTTAATGAACTTATTCTCTCTCTCTTTTTTTTTTCTCCTGCACCATTTACTGTCTTTTTTATCTGCTCTTTAAATAGACATCAGTTGGTGTTAAAATGTTGGACAAGTGAACCCTACAAGAAGCCATCCTTCTGGTTCATTGACAGCTATTTCAAATACCTGGGAGAGTCTTCACAACTTGTCTGTCGCTCAAGTATGCTACAGTGATTGCTACAGACACGATGATGACATCTCCCAGGGTATTGTCAATCAAGCACTTGAGAGCAAAAACAAGAACAACAAAAAAGTGTGTTTTTGAGCAAGACAATAAACAGTACTGTAATCCTATTTGTGAAAAGGAAGAAGAACAAGGCATCGTCTTAATGAGCTTTTGGAAGCTTTTGACAATGAAAAGTAAAGGGCCAATCACTTAGTCAAAACTGAGGGTTTGATACAAGTTGGTTGTGAATTCTCTTGGGATCTCCATTGTTCTCCCAGTCACTGGAGTCATGTGTGCTAAACAGACATTCAACAAAGAAAGTGCCCTACCGTCCTTGTTCATTTGTTTAATGTCATTCTTATTGTTATACATCCCCCAGCCTGGATTGACCAGGTAATCGGTCTTGTTATTCTGCCCGCTGTGAACCTTCTATGAAGATGACAAGCAGAAGAGACAGCTCACTTCTGCTCTCAGGGGTGTCTTGTTGTGGACATCCTGTGACTGACAGCTGTTGGGAAGAAGGACAAGGAGATTTTTACATCTGTTTGTTGCCTTGAAGTTTCTCCATTCCTTCCCACATTGACTATTGTCATTCGTGGAAGAGCTAAAATTCCTGCTCTTCCAATGCAGATGCCACGGAGCTATGAGCTATGGGGCTAACTGATCATTAGATGAGAAACAGAAAGTGGATAAGGCTCACTACAGAGTGGAATGTTGTGACAGTTGGCTATTAAAATAAAAACATTCCAACATTCTTAACAAGACATTTCACCTTATGCTATTCTTTGAATGAAACAGAATGCTTAAATACTGTATATTGTTATTATTTTGTCAGTAGAATAAGATCGCCTTTAAAATTTTTTAAATTGTGTCCTGTTTTGCTTTAAAATTTTTGATTTCTTATTACAGCCAGTATTTCTTATTATTTATTATAGCTGGTAAACTGACAGTGAAACCAAGATTTCTTTGGTAGTAAGGTGACAGTA
This sequence comes from Tarsius wallacei, assembly GCA_963574415.1. Classification (NCBI taxonomy): domain Eukaryota; kingdom Metazoa; phylum Chordata; class Mammalia; order Primates; family Tarsiidae; genus Tarsius; species Tarsius wallacei. The sequence goes on from CAUYQG010040303.1 coordinate 10,398, forward strand.
AACTATAGTTTTGTATTTTAAAATAATAGTTGCTATATTTTCTTTCATTTTAGTCTTGTTTGCTGCTTAATAATTGCTATGACTCACAATTCCATAATTTATTGCTTGACTATTATCTAATTTTTTTTTACTCTAAATCTGAGAGTAATAAATCTGAGGCTTAAAAACCATATTACAAAACTTTCCTGAATGAATCCACCAAGCGGATGGAATTCTCATGCTCATTATGTTATCTAAAACTTTCTGAACAATGTTTTACTGTAGCACATAATTTACTCAACATGAGTGGTTCCTACAGGACTATGGAAAAGATTTTCTGTCACTTACTGGCATTAGGATGATGAGATTTTAAGTCCCTTGATCCAGAGCCTGTGTTTCACAGTCAAGACTAAAAGCCAATGCTAAAGCACATTTGCGCTTCCCAAGTTAAAACAGGATTAAATTATGTACAGTCCGAGAAAAAAAAAAATCAGTATGTCTTTAGGTGCAGAAATATATACAAAGTAAATATAAAACTTTGCTATAAGTTTTTTCTTTTTTTAATTAGTTGATTTATTTTTAATTTTTTTTAATGTGGGGTACAATTCAGGGCTAAGAATGCAAGTGTTCTTTAGGCAGGTACCCTTGTTGATGAGGTGTGCCCTCTCTCCCTTGACAGTTTCCCTCAACTACCAATCCCTCCCCCACCTCCCCTGGCAGTTTTCCACTACTGCCAATCCCTTTCTAATAGTATTATGATCATTGTTCAAGGTCTGCTTATGAGTGAGAACGTATGATACTCTGTTCTTTGTTTCTGTGATAGATCACTGAGTGTGATAGACTCTAAATCCATCCAAGTTGCTGAGAAGTCCATATGTTTGTCCTTCATGGCTTCATCATATTCCATTTTGTGTATGTGCCACATTGTTTTTATCCAGTCCAGTTTCAGTGGGTGGCATGGTTGGTTCCATGTTTTTGCTATTGTGAATAGTGCTGCAATGAACGTGCATATGCAGGTATCTTTTTTGTAGAATGATTTGAGTTCCTCCGGGTATATTCCCAACAGGGGGATTGCTGGGTCATACGGAAGGTCAATTTCTAGTTCTTTCAGAAATTATCACACTGTTTTCCAGAGAGGTTGCACTAGTTTGCATTCCCACCAGCAGTGTAGAAGCATTTCTTTTTCTCTGCATACTATCTAGCATCTATTGTTGTTTGTTTTATTAATGATGCTCGTCCTTACTGGGATTAGATGGTAGCTCAATGTGGTTTTGATTTGCATTTCTCTGATGATTAGTGAGGTTGAGCACTTTTTCATGTGCCTGTTGGCTGCCCATATATCTTCTTTTGAGAAGTGTCTATTCATGTCTTTGCCCACTTTTTAATGGGGCTGCTTGTTGTATAAAAAGCTTTGTCTATCTCCACTATAATAATTTTAAATATTTTGAACTTTTAGACACTTTTTCTTCTTTTTCACCTCTCAATTCCATATGACTTGAAACAATATATGTTATTGACATCAAGAAATACTGTTTATCAGATTTAATATTGTTATTGAAGTGTCATCTTTATTATATAAGTATGAAAATCATTATTAAGAAACTTCCATTACATCAGTGAGTCTGCACAGAAGAAAAATCCTCTAAATGTGAACCATGTGTTAAGAGTTTTAGCAAGTATTGAAGTCTTCAGTCCATCATGGAGTCTACACTGGGGAGAAATGACACAAATGTGAGGTGTGTTGAAAGGGCTTAGTCAGAGATCAAACCTTCAAGCTCATCACAGAGTCTACTTAGGAGACAAACCACACAAAGGTGATATATGCAGTATAGGTTTTTATTGGAGCTCGGTGCTTCCAATGCGTCAGATTTCATAGTAATGACACATTCTGTAAAAGTGAAGAGTATGGATTGTTCCTAATGAGAGAGTCTATACAGAAATGAAGTTTCTGCAAAATAATGTGCTGTTTTGTTTTGAAGCACTCCAATGGGAGCTAAAATTTTCCAGTCACTCGAGTTCTTTCCATAGAAAAAGCCTTTCTTTTGAAAATGTAACGTTTCTGCCCAACTTCAGTAAATATAATGTCCAGGAGACCACTCAGTGAAAACATTTAAAAAGAGGGGTCCTCAGAGGAACAGAACATTAACATCAGCCATCGCACAGGAGCTAGGTCTTTTACAGTATAAAAGTATGGTCAGGAATTTAACAAAATACAATGATGAGCATGCCTAAATCCAAGTCTGCCATAACGTGAGCTTGATGAGAAAAAGGACTTGTCCATCACTAAGTTGACAAAACCATGACATTTTATAACTCAATGTAAGTGCTCTGTATTTTTGCTGAATGAGTAAAAGTATGTTTAAAAATGTATTAAGTTCATTTTAAAAAATAGAAATGCATTTGAAGGAGAAATTACTCAAGTGATCTTAATAAAATCATTTCAAGTAAATAAATGTGTAAAATATAGAACATCAAGCAATATTGCGATCTGTAATAACATGAATTTTGTTGTAACCCTAATGGGATTTATTTCCATCTTTTATCTCATATCTATTTTCTATGTGTTATTAAGACAGGATCTTGCTGTATTGCCCAGGCTGGTTTTGAACTCCTGGGCTCAAATGATCATCTGGCCTCAGCCTCCTAAGTAGTTGGGACTACAGGTGTATACCACAGAGCCTGGCTTGCCCCCTCTTAAACAGGGATATGCTGATTTCTTAACATTTGTTTTTAAATTTTGTACATTCCTGCCCTCACAAGGCTTATATCACAGAACTAGAAGATAGTAATTAACAAGTTAGCAAATTGTATGATTATTGGACGATATCGAACATAAAAGGAAGCATTGATTTTAAATAGGGTGATTAGGAAAACCTTCTCTGAGAAGGTAACGATAAACACACACACCATTTAAAAACAAACTTTGCACAGTATACCATCAATGTAAGTTTGACTTTACATCTGTATGTCTGTACATGTGTATGCACTTTAAATGACAGTACAAACTGATAAACAATGTTTCTGGTTAATTTTGCAAAAAATAGAGCACTATATTTTATACAATTGAATTTCTGCTGCTGCCCTATGTTAAGACAGTTTTACTGTATTATTTGGAAACTATCAAAAAAGGTACTAGTGACAACATCTTTAACAATTAATATAAAGGTTACAAAAAAACTTAAATTTTTTCCTAAATAAAACAAGCATAATTGCTAATGTTATTTCATCATTAAGCACAATGGACTTGTAACTTAAGGAATCCAACATTGTTCATTTTAGAGAAAATAATATAGGTACAGCATAAGTTGAATGAAATTATAAAGTTACATATCAGAGACTGTCTTACACATTGTTTTATGTATTTATAAATATTTATTGTGATTTCTAACAGTCTGTACATCAAATTTACACAGATCTTTATTTCAGTCATCTGTCTATTCAGCAAAAATATAATGACATGATGTCATTATAGTATTGTGGATATAGCAATCATGAGGCTTACATTGCAGAACTAGAATATAGTAATTAACAAGTTGGCAAGTTGTATAATTACTGGACAATAATGAGCATAAAAGGAAGCATTGATTTTAAATAATATGGTTAGGAAAACTCTCTCTGAGAAGGTAGCAATAAACATACACAAACACATACACACACATGCACAATTTAAAAGATGACTGAGCTTTGTAGATAAAACACGTATCAGAGTCCCCGAGGAGAGGGTATATCTGGCTTATTTCAAGAATTGTGAAGGTTAGCTGGAATCGTAAGAGCCAGGAAGAGGGTAGTAGAAAAGATCAGAGACCTAAAGAAGGTCAGATTACGTAAGGGTTTGTAGAGCCGTCCGTTGATTTTGGACTTGACTCTGAATGAAGTAGAAAGCCGCTGTAGAGTTTTGAACAAAGGAACGACATGAGTAATATGTGGTTTTGAACCATCACTGTGCAGTAGATTAGTACAAAGCCTGAAACAGGGATACTTCTGTAATATGTTAGTCTAAGATGATGTGTCTTGAAGGTCGTGGCATTGGAAAGGTCGATCAATAATCCAATTCTGGATATATTTTAAATGTGAAGCCAAGAGGATCTGCTGGCAGCTTATACATGGAGAGCGAGGAGCCAAGTATTTCCCTCCAGGCCCTTTACCTGAGCAAATGAAAGCATGAAGTTGTCATCAGCTGAGATCGGGGCAGTTGTGCCAGGAGCAGATTTGAAGGGTAAGATGAGGAAATTGATGCTGAACGTGTTATGCTGGAGAAACCTATTAGCTAGTTAAATAAATAACATAAACAAGTAAATAGACAAGGTAGATGGTCATGGATGAGGGCTGACCTAGGAAAATAAATTTGGGAGTCGACCTGTCCTATAAACTATGCGGTTGATCTATAAAGTCAGGAGACTAAATGAAATCACCTTGGACATGGAAATAATTGTATATGTCTATAAGATTTCAAGGGCTGAGCTCTGAGGCCCTTCAAAGTTTAGAAGCAAAGAGATGCGGAACAAGCAAAGTATATTAAAGCATAAGTAAGAGAAGTAGAAAAAAACGTCAGAAGAGTAGGTATCCTGATAGTTAAGCCAAAATAGCGTTTCCAGGAAGAGGAATTTATCAACCATGTATCACAGGTCAAGGATGAAAAAAATTAAGTGTTTGACACTGCTTTTAGCAACAAGGAGGCCATTAGAAAGTTAACCTTGAAAAGAGTGCAATTTTAGTGCTTCTGGCAGAAAGGGCCGTCATCCCACTTGGAGTGCTTTTAAGAGAGTGGAAGAAATGCCATGGACTTTGGTGTCGTTTTGGACTCCTCCACAAAACAGTCATAGCAATGAGGAGAGCAAGACTGACGTTCCACAGATGATGTCTACAAAAAAATCTAGTGATTAATTCATTGGGGGAGATCAGATAATAAGGGCAAGAAAAGAGGAATTATCCATATTTTCACAACCCAGAAATAACTAGCTAGCAACATGTTTACTGTGGATTTCCTTTCAAGATAAATAAACTAATCAATAAGGAGTTTTATAATTTTATTTTTTAAATGTTATTTTTAAATAGAGTAGAGATTTTTGTGACATATTGTATGCTCTAGTAATATAATGACTGGAATAATACAATATATTAAATAACATGTTGATTGTAAAACATTGACATCCTTATTCAGTAAACTAAAAATGTATAAATTGAGAACATAGAAAACTCAAATACTAGTAATAAACTAAAAATATAAATAGTTGAATATACAGATGGGGCTAGCAATACAGAAAGAAATGTTAACAAGAGTTACCTCAGGATGATACAATAATGAGTACATCTGTTTTATCCTGTTTACTTTTCTGTCTGCCACATTTTCTGTGAGAATTAATATCAGTTTTCTAATTAAAAAAGTAAAAGACAATAATTTCAAAGAAGGCTTGTTGTCCAAAATTAAACTATAGTTTTTTTCTCATGGAAAAAACGTCTTCTCCAAGGCTTATTTCACATAGCTCTGCCTTCCTGGTTCTCAAATTCTGCCTGCGTACCACACTTAATCATTTTAAAAATTCAGGCCTCAGTACCATTGCAGATATTATCCGCCCTATCAGAAATGTTCCACTCTCTCTCATTCATTTGGAGAACTTACCAGGTGAGTTACCTTTTAAGACTTCTATCAAATCTTTTCCTGTAAGGTACGTTACAAGACAACTCTAACAATATTTTTTCTTTGTCTTTGAATCCCCTGTTTCGTATTGTTCTAGACTTCAAAACAGCTCATTTCTAGATACCTTACCTCACCTACATGTGCCAATCAAGTTGAGAACAAGAAGAAAAGGGAAAATAAAGTTCTCTATCAAGATTACTGGAGAAAGAAGTTAGAGATGTCCATCCAACTATGGCTTGAATCTACTTGATCTAATTTCACACTGGAGTCATTTATTTCCATGCTTTTCATATTCTGCACTTGACCTGCTGATAGTAGCACTGTGTCTAACTCATTTCTGTATTCTTAGTCCCTAAAAAGCTACTAGTACAAAAGAAATATTTAATAAATATTTTCCAATAAATACATTAATATATAGATAAATAGTGCAATATCTGGGGCATAGCTTCTATCCTTAGGAAGCTCTGATGACCAAACATAAAACAAATATACAAATAATTATAAAGCAAAAGAAAAATTATGAATGACCACAGATAGAAGTGCAGATTTGTTTTTCAAGTTACTTTTACTATATATCATTCTAATATTACTGGAGAGACATATTGATTTAAACCAAATATCCATTATCCTGTTAATAAATGTCAATACAAGAATATGCATGAAAAATAAAAGTGAAAATGTAGGGCTGGCCAGACAAAAAAAGGGGAAAAGGCAGATTTAAAAAGTGAGAGACATGATTTGTTGTTAAGGGTATATGAGGGGAGACCCAAAAAAACCCAAAACCATCTTTTGGAGGGCGGGCCCCTAATAGTACAGGCTTCCCTGACTAGGTGAGTGTTCTAGGAACACATACCAGCTAGCATTGTGAGAGGCTTCATTCAGCTTCAGTGATTTTTTTTTTTTTTTAGTTCCTTTCAAAGTGTTTGCTCATTTCATGATGGGTGACTTACAGCACACCTGCCCACACCACACAGCAGTTTTTGACTAAAAAATGGCATGACTCCCATGCCCCACCCTTCCTATTCACCTGATCTCACCAGAGTTAATATATATACATATATATGTATATATATATATATTTTTTTTTTTTTGGTCTCCCTGGATGAAAATACTCCTCAAAGGGAAAAGTTGTACCCCTGTAGAAGAGGTCAAACAAACAAACAAACAAAAAACGGCAAAATCTGTTTGGAACTGCAGAAAAAGTGTCTCGAAAGGTGCATTGCAGCAAACGGAGAGTAATTTGAAAGTCACAGAAGCTTAAACATGTAAGAATACACAATTTTTTAGAAATAAATTTTGTATCTGGGGGGTTCTCCCTGGTAAAATGACACAAGGATTCTGGAAGTAGCTCAAAATACTTACTAGTGTTAAGTAGGGGTCTGCTCTTTGGCCCAGGGATCACAGTTCTGACTGCATACTTCAGAGAAATTCTCATGGCCAGTGTATGCAGATTTTTACTGTGGCTTTCATTGTAAGGACAAGAAGTCATGGGTAACAGGAAGAAAGGGTAAGTAAAATGAGGTACACACACTTATGAAATCCTATGCAGCAACTAGAAACAACAACTAAACATCACATAAAAATGAATAGTTATGAAAACAGTACTGAATGAAAAAAAGATAAAAGGTGGAATAAGAATTATAGCCCAATATCATATGTGGAACCTGAAAACACATACCTAAATCACTCTACATGTCTTATAAGGATCACATGATATTTAAAGACACGTATCAAACATAGAATGGGTTCCAGTTTCTTGCTGGGAAAGTTGGAGATCAAGAATAAAAGAAATAGAACAAGAGATGAGGTTTACACACGCTAATGAACAGTGTAATTAACTCAATTTCCTGCGTGTATTTACAGAATTACGTGTTTAAAAGAGAGGAGAAAATTTTCATAGACAATTTGTAAATGAAATGTAATCTTGACAGGCAAATAATGTTTGGAATTTTTGCAAATTAGAGACAATTTTTTAAAACATACACATTTAAACCTATTTATGAACATTTTATATTACATAGCTATTTCTATAATAAAGTTAGAAAGATTCACCAATCCCTTCTTTGGGATCTTTGTATTTATTCACTTTTAAATATCTTGTGGTTTTGTGAAATTCCAGCAATTGCTTGTTGCTTGATGTTATAGTGGTGAATTAAGTACACAAATAATATATTTCAAAAGATATCCCAAGGATGAGAAGGAATTAGTGTGAAATTGCAAGATTTTTCTAGATATCATGTATTGACATTTGGAAACAACTCTATATTAAAATTTTTAAGAAGCTTATATTAAGATTTTAAAGAAGATTATCTGCTGGAGAAAACAGAATTTACACTGTAGACTAAAGCATAGGCGAACAGTCTATGGAGATGCCAACTCAAAATGAATAGTTACTTTGGGTCTTAATATTTCACTATTTTAAAAATGAAAGTAAAATAATATAGCATTATATAAGAGAGCTAAGGGTAAAAACATGTATAAGAGAGTTAAGTGCAAAAATATGTATAACCAATTCCTAAACACTTGCTTATTACCACTACAATATGGTTTTCACATGATTCAGTGATAAGACCAAGAGTTTGCAAAGTACAATGGGAAGAGTATTGATTTTAAAAATCTGTCTTTGGTATCTATACAGCTTATTGATTTTGTGATTCTGGACATTGCATTTGATATCAGTGGGTAATAGAGTTGTTATGATGATTAAATGAGTTAATATATGTAAAGACCTTAGAAACCCTGGCACAGAATATTGCTATACTGAGCCATTATTCTGTGATCCTTTGTTTTTTTATAATGTGGAGATGCTAATCTTATAAAGTTTATCCTCAACTCTGATATGTACTAATAATGTACACTCGTGAGACTGCCAAGAGAACAAACGTGTTTATTCAGGTTGGATAAAGAGCACCTCATTTCGAAGTTGTCTTAGCTTATTCCTACCACTATAACAAAAGGAAGACTGGGTTAGCCATAAAGAACAAAAATGTATTTCTTACAGTTATAGAAGGTGAAAAGTCTGAGACCAGAGTACCAGCAGATTCAAAGAAATGGAACTTTCTGTTTCTCTATTCCTAATGAATGGAGTTTTCTATGAATCCTCACATGCTGTAAGGGCAAAAATGGGTGAATGCCGAGCCCTCCCATGGTAGAAGAGATGAAAAAGGTCGGGCAGCTCTCTGATACCAACTTCTCAAGGGAGTTAAGCCCTTTCACAAGGGCAGAGCTCTAATGGCTTTTTCACTTCCTCAAATATACCACCTCCTAATTCTATGGAATTGGGCACTAAGTTTCAACACAAGTTTTGGAGAAACACAAACATTCAAACCATAGCAGAGGCAATATTTGAGCAGACATCCAAACAAAGGAAGAAATCAGACTGGCAGATATCTTGGGAAATAATATTCTAGACAGAGAAGGAAACAAGTATAAAAGCATTAAAGAGAGAGCTTTGTCTAGAAGTTATAGAAACAGCAAGGAGACCAGCATTGCTACAGTAGAATGAGGAAGGAAGGAAGGATGGAAGGAAGGAAGGAAGGGAGGAGAAAGAAGGGAAAGATGAGAGACATGTTGAGGATCAGGACACATTGTGTTTTGTAGGTCATTTCAAGGACTTGACTCTAAGAAAGATAGGAAGACATTGGAGGGTGTTGAAAACAGTAGTGACAGGATTTACTTGAGTTTCAAAAAAAAAAAAACAGCATTCTAGCATCTATTTTAAGAATAAACCAAAGGGGGTCACGTACAGAATTAGGGAGAAACACTAGAAGACTCACCATCTGGCTAGAGATGATGATAAAGATGGGAAGAAGGAGAGAGATTTTTTTTTTTCTAATGTGCTATGTGAAAACAAAATATTGAAAGGACAACTTGATTTTAAAAATCTGGATTGATGAGAAATGAAAGTGGTCAGGAAACACGAAACCTGAGAATTGTTATGTTTAGTGACAGAAACGTCATTGAAGACAGACAAGAGTTCAGCAGAATGATGGGGTAAAGGCTATTTGGATTGAAGAATGATAGAAGGAGAGGAATTTTTTTTTTTGAGTTGGAGTCTCACGCTGTCGCCCAGACTGGAGTGCAGTGGCCGCTCCCGGCCACCGCAACCTCGACCTGCCGGGCTCTGGCGATCCTTCCGCCTCAGCCTTCCAAGGAGCTGGAACTACAGGCATGCGCTACCACGCCCGGCTAATTTTTGATTTATTGTAGAGATGAGGTCTCGCCAAGTTGCCCAGGCGGGTCTCGAACCCGCGGGCTCAGGCAATCCACTCACCTCAGCTTCCCAAAGCATGGGATTACAGGCTGAGCCACCGAGCCCGGTTCAGCCTTTTTCTAAGTTCTATTCAGGTTTCTTCTGTTAACCACTCTATCCTGCAGTTATCTCTTTGTCCCAAATCCCTAAATCTGGGGATTATGATATATCAGTTAAAAAAAAAAAAAGAAGTGTGATCTGAAATGGGTGAGTTTTCTTGAGGAGAGAATGGGACAGAATGTTTAAAATCAGAACTATTCTAGGTAATGTAGTTTATGTGTGTAGTGCTCATAGGCAGATATATATAGTATTTATTT
>CAUYQG010040304.1:0-25738 GCA_963574415.1 Tarsius wallacei
AGCCACTGTAGCCTCGACCTGCTGGGCTCTGGCGATCCTTCCGCCTCAGCCTTCCAAGTAGCTGGAACTACAGGCGCGCGCTACCACGCCTGGCTAATTTTTGATTTATTGTAGAGATGAGGTCTCACCAAGTTGCCCAGGCGGGTCACGAACCTGCGGGCTCAGGCAATTCACTCACCTTGGCCTCCCAAGCCCGGCCGCCTAACTGACTTTCGTTAAGATTTACCATTCGGCCAGGCTCAGTGGCTCAGCCTGTAATCTCAGCAATTTGGGAGGCCGAGGCAAATGGGATGCCCAAGTCTGAGGGTTCAAGACCAGCTTGGGCAACTTGGCAAGACCTCGTCTCTATAATAAATCAAAAATTAGCCGGGCGTGGTAACACATACCTGTAGTTCCAGCTACTTGGAAGTCTGAGGCGGAAAGATCGCTGGAGGCCAGCATGTCAATGCTGGTGTGGCTGTGAGCTTGCCACTGCATTCCAGCCTGGGAGACAGAGTGAGACTCCAACTCAAAACAATAAGATTTCCCTCTATGTTTTCTTCTAAGAGTTTTATAATTTCGGCTTTTAGAGTTACATCTGTTATCAATTTTGAATAAATGTTTGTTAAACTTTTGTATCATGTGTGAAGCTGGAGTCTAACTTTCTTCTTTTGCATGTGAATATTGAGTTGTCTTTGGGCCCTTTGTTGAAAAGCCTATTCTTTCCCCATGGAAATAATTGTCTTGGCACCCTTATCAAAAATCAATTGACCATAAATGTGACTAAATTCTACTTCTGGACTCAATTTTATTTCATTGTGTTATATGGTCAACTATCCTAATGCTAGTTCCATACTGTCTTGGCTTCTATAGCTTTTCAGTAGGCTTGAAATTGAGAAGTATGAGTTCTTCAATATTGCTCTTCTTTTTCAAGATTATTTTGGCTATTCTGGGTTCCTCACATTTCCATATTAATTTTAATTAATTTAATAAAATAATTAATAAAGTTTCAGTTTATTAATTTCTGCAATAGAGCAAGCTGAACTTTTGCTAGTGATTGCATTGAATTTGTAGATCAGTTTGGGGAATATTACCAACTTAACAATTAAGTCTTCTGATCCATGAACATAGAATGTCTTTTTATTTACTGAGATACTCTTTAATTTCTTTTAGCAATGTTTTGTAGTACGTTGCCTTTTAAAACACAAAACCCAAACTACTTTGGTCTGTTAGCTGTATAAACCCCATGGGCATGGCAGCTGATTTTCACATCTGTTAGATACTCTAAATTTATATTCTTGTCTATCTGATTATCATTGAGCTTTGTATATGGAGTAGCATTGCTTTGGCCTTTTGCCAGACAACCTATAGAAACGGCAGTTTACGCCACACCCTCTCCAGCAACTGTTATTTTTTGAGTTATACAAGTGGTCTTGCTGCTAGAGTCCTCAGAGAGATTTGCCTTGTACCTAGGTCAACAGGTGGGCAGAGTTGGAGCAGGAATAAAGGCTGGGTTTGCAGAGGCTGGTCTAATGTTGGGGTACAAGTGTTAGCCTGGAGGCTAACTGTATATGGGCCTGGACCTAGGCTAACTGTATATGGGCCTGGACCTGGGTCCAAAGGGGCTGGTCCAGTGTTAGGATCTACTGAGATGGGCCTGAACCCTCAGCCTGCTAAAGTGTAAGGTCACAAGGCCCAGCCTGAAGATTGAGGCCAAAAAGACTAGCCTGACATTGGAGCAGGTCTGAAGCCTGGGGTTGTGTGGGTCAACCTGACTCTGAGCTAGTCTAAAAGAAAGGCTGGAGCAGGGTAGGCTTAGAACCTATATCCACAGGCAACAGCCTAATGATAAGATGTGAGGAATAGCCTGGTACCAAAAGTGGCACAGAGCCTGGGGCCACTGGGGTAGGCCTGGTCTTGGGGCAAGCCTAGAACCCACGTCAGTGGGAACTGGCCTCGAGCCTAAGGCTACAGGATCCTGGCTGGTACCAATGTGGGCTTGGAGACTCATTCTATAGGCACCAGCCTGAAATCTGTGGCCAGGGGGACCTACCCAGTGCTGGGCTCTACTGAGGAGGGCCTGGTATTGGGTTCTGCAGTAAAATCTGGAATTTACTGCCCTTTCCTTCCCCCAAGCAGAGGGTATCTTTCTCTACACTGTGCTACCTGAGGTTAGGGAAGGAGTAAGACAGGTAATGCAAAATTGTCCTTTCCTACCTTCATCAATATGTCTTTTCTTATTTCTGTGCTACACTCAGGTGCTGCAATCTCTCACCTGGTTTCCTTAGCTCTTGTGAAGGTATTTTTGTGTGAGGATGGTTGTTCAATTGATGTTTCTGTGGGGAGATGAACACTGGAAAGTCCTATTCCACCATATTGCCAAGACTCTAATTTTATTTAAGGAATTAATTTCGATCCAAATCTTCCATATATAGTCTTTTCTAAAACTGGTCTGCCTAAAAAGGTGCTGAGGTTAAAGATTTGTTTTACCATTTATCCCTTCACAATCCTGTACAGGAGAAAGGCATCTGCTGCACATCTGAATCTTACTATCACTCATTGCCCTTGGGTGGAAAAACCTCTGGGACAAAGAGACAATTTGACAATAATTTTAATAGGCACATCACAAAAGTTTCACCCCTCCCCCACTAATCATCTCATTAACAATAATTATTATTGATACATTAGTAATTTTATTTCAATAATCACTTATAAAACTTGCATATGAGTCACTAGTCATTTATTTTCCATAGGCTGATGAAGCAAACATAACTTACCAGCTCTGCATTTCCAAGAACTTAGACAAAAAACAGGTTTAGACACAGATATCTGCATCTCTTGAAAAGCAACAGCACTTCTTTAGGCTTTAGCTCCAAGTCATGCTGACTACAGAGAAGGAAGATAGATCTCTGCTGCAAGGACAATAAGAAAGGTGCTATGTACATTACCCTGCCTACACTTGCAGACCCTGTTTGATTTGGTCATTGTGTTTTAGGATTTTTCCAAGATACTTTGCTTTTGAGCAAGAAGCAATATCTAATAAATTTTCATTCATTTTGGCCCTGTAAAATATCTTCTTCTTTTCTTATTAAATTGAGCTAGAAAATATAAAAATTATCTGACAAGCTATAAACTGCTGATATAACTGAAAGAGAATATATAACTGAGAAGATAAGTAGAGATTGTCTGTCTGAATCACTAAAAACGATGCTTACTCAGTTTCTTGCCTCCTACATTTAAAAAGATGTTGGCTGCAAATGTGGTATTCTGGGTATGAGGAAATTTTTTGCTTATGTTTGGTATTTTTCATATTGAAAAATAAACTTAAAAAAAGATTTGTCACATTCTCTTACCTCCTAGTTTTTCACAGTAAGTCAAAGAACACTTATTAAAACTATCGGAATTGCAAATTGGTGGGCTTATGCCTGATTTTAAAACTCTAAAGCTCATTTGTACATGCAATCTTCTTCTAGTTCCCCTTTCTTTTCCTTCTGCACCCATTCCAGCCAAATCTTTCCTATAATTCTGCCAAAGAAACATGACATTAGTGACTTAGTAAAAGTTAAGAATTACTTCCTTCTGCCTCTAAATTTCTGTTTTCAGAGTCTTCAATGGTCTACTTTTTATCCATGGGAAGAGAACTCGGACTTCTTGTTTCTCACCTTAATAGTCTGGGTGCTTTGTAAAAATACATATCTGGTTTGGTGTTAGTATGTATACCCAGGCAATAATATTTACTGCTCATATAATTAATTTGTTATTTAAGGACCATTTACTATGCGTATACATATTTTTACTTCCTTAGGAAAATAGGTGAAGGACCATAAGTTACAATTATTTGTATTTCTACAATGTCCAACCTCCTTTCTTGTTCCGTGTTCATAAAAGTTAGATACAAAATATTTATTTTAAAGTATGATTGGTTTTCCCTGTGTAACTTGCAGATGAAATGATGACTAATGTTTGGAAATCATAAGTCCAGCAGAACTGGGACAACTTATTTCAAGACCATTCACTGAACACTTTCTACACTTCGAACTAAATGACTAACAATCCTGTCACTGGGCTAATGTCACATGGCCTCTGTTATTTGTGGTGTGCATTTCTACACATTTGTAAACGTCCATCCTCATCACCCACACAAGTGGCCCTTTTTAAACTCACCTTAATTTCCACAAGGGTCATTTTGTTATTTCATCCACTTGCCTATAAGGTAAATTAACTTCTCTAGGATGCCATTAGAGAATTTCAGGTTTTTTTGAATTTATTATAATTGTATACATGCTGCATTTTGAAATGAACTTTATAAAGACACATAGCATATAACAAATACCAAGTACAGTTCTGGACTTCGACATCTTTTACCCATCCTACCACCCACCTTAAACTAACCGTTAAACTGTATTCCTCCAAAGAGAAATCCCTGAAATGGTAACAGGTACGTTCCTTTTATGTCCTAAGACACAATGTGAATGAAACTGAAGAGATGGCATCATACAATGTGGATATTACATTGAAGAGACTGTAGAATAAAAATGAAAAAAAAAATCATTAGTTTACAGAGTTCCTGATAACTGCAACCTTTAGTTCACAAAGTTAAATGATAGTTAAAATTAATATTTCAAATATTAACAAGCCAAAGGTAAATAGCAAAAGTGAAAATCATACATCTCTGGAGGTTAAGCAAACAACTTGAAAAGCTATTTTTAAAACCTCACTACTGGCCGGGCTCAGTGGCTTAGCCTATAATCCCAGCACTTTGTGAGGCCAAGGTGAGTGGACTGCCTATGCCTCCGGTTCAAGACCAGCCCGAGCAACTTGGCAAGACCTCATCTCTACAATAAATCAAAAACTAGCCAGGTGTGGTAGTGTGTGCCTGCAGTTCCAGCTACTTGGAAGGTTGAGGTGGAAGGATCGCCTGAGCCCAGCAGATCGATGCTGGGGTGGCCATGAGTATGCCACTGCACTCCAGCCTGGGTGACAAAGTGCGTCTCCAACTCAAAAATAATAATAATAAATAAATAAAACCGTGCTACTACAAAATAGCATGTTGTGCAGCAACCCTGGTATGACCTGGTTACTTGTCAGGAAGCAAATCTCAGGCTCTACCCCAGATCTCCTGAGTCAGAACTAAGTTTGCTTGTCTCATCACCATCAACTGTCATGCATACACACTGCATACACATATTGCCCTCTAACTAGTCTGTTCTAAAGATTAAATTTTAAATATTTGTTTAATGAATTTTTTAAAATATCAATATCTTCAATGGAAGGGCTCCCCAATGACCTTTTCCCACAGATCCAAGCCTTAAAATATTCCCAGAAGTTAAAATTAGTCTGAGACTACCTGTTCATTCATTTAACATTTGTTGGTTGATTCTTTCTAGACACTCAGTACATAACAAAGCAAAAACATTTCAGGGGCTGAGACTGACTATAAATAAGTAAATAAATCATTACACTGTAACAGACCCACTCCTACCACAGACTTAGTGGAGCATTCAGCACACATACAAGGAAGGTTCAGAGGCTGGTTAGTCAAAAATTTACTAATGTCTACCTCAGAGATTGAAATTAACTGTTTATAAAACCATATGTGCATGCACACACATAACTTGTACACGAATGTTCAAAGCACTATTTGTGACAACCAAAGAGTAGAAACAACCCAAATGCCCATCACCTGATGAACGGATAAAGAAAATGTGGTACAGCCATACAATAAACCATATAAAGGAATGAGGTACATGGTATATGCTATAACATGGATGCAACTGAAAATGTTATCCTAAGTGAAAGAAGCCAGATACAAAAAGATCACATATTGTATAATTCCATTTACAGGAAAGTCTACAATAGTATAATCCATAAGACAGAAAGTATACTATTGGATGACAGGAGCTGGGGGGTAGGGGGAGATGAAGAGAATGGTGAATGACTGCTAATATTTATAGTCAGGGAGCAGTGTGTAGGTCAGTGGATGGGAAATTTTGGAGGTGATAAAAATGTTCTAAAATTAGATACTTGTGATGATTGCACAATTCTGTGGATATACTAAAACCAATTGTATGCCAAAATGTATGAAAGGGATATCAAGCATCAAAACAACTACAGAGCACAGTAAGAGAAAACAGCCTGCACAACGGCTGTATTAATCTGAAAATACAAACTGGATTTCTATGGATAATGTCTGACACATCCACTATCATTAACCAGTTAAAACTTACATTACACTGATAAAACTGTGTCCCTAGGAAAGGATATGTAACAAATGATTACTACTGACAAGGATCCTCTCCTTCACCAACCTCTAGTCAGGCTCCTCTGAGCCCTTTTTCAACAAGACCCTGTTCTTGGGTATGTCTTCAAGAGTCCAGTTTTAGCAAGAATCTCTCACCCTCAATATCTGATCAAATTGGTCATCCTGTACCATCCTCTGGTGATGTCTGTTCACCCTGGCCTGCCTTCAGCAAAAATCCTGTTAGATTGGTCTAGCCAGAATTCTCCCTAATTCCTGATGTTTCTTTCCTCTTAGTAATTTCCCATCCACTGATTTACACACTGCTCCTTGACTATAAATTCCCACTTTTTCCTTGTTGCATTTGGAGTTGAGCCCAATCACTCTCCCCTACTACAAAATCCCACTGCAGTAATCTCTATAGCTATTGCAATAGTCTCCCTTGCTGTTTTAAAAAGTGTTATTAATAACTTCTTCCTTACCACCACTTAGGTGAATACCAAAAAAAAAAAAAAAGTCATTCCCTTCATTTGAACTAATTAGTTAATCTGATTTTGAAGCAATTCAGGATTAAGGCTTTCCTGTTTTGTTACTAATATACTAGGGGTAATCTCAGAGCAAAAGAGAGTAACATACAGTCTGGTGGAAAAGAAAATGCTATATCAACTGGATTTTATTTTCAATTACTTCTTCAGCATTTCAGATTTAAGTAACTTTTTGTTCCTTTTTCTTACTCAAAGCAAAGAGTAGAACAGAGTTTCTCAAACTTCAGCATTAATGACTTTTGAGATCAAATAACTCTTGGTTGTAGGGGCTGTCTTATGCACTGTAGAATGTTTGGTAGCACATCTGACTCTATCCAACAGATGTCAGAAGCACTATCTCCCTACACACAAAAACAAAAATTGGAACAAACAAAAATGTTTCCAGAATTGCCAAGTGCCTTCTGACGGTGGCAAAATCTCACATGAGACCCACTGGAGTAGAGAACTACTCTTCAATGTAATGGAGCCAGGCTGGGAAGCTTATTGACACTTCAAACTTAAAGAAGCAACTATGCTAAGGAGAGGCTAATACTGCTGGGTACCCTGCCAGAAGTCAGAGGTGCCAAAATTGCCCAAAACCAAGATTCTAAGGTAGCCACTATCTTTGGAAATGTCCTTGTCCTGGGAACAGAGTAAAAATACATGAATACATAAATACATAGATGTAAAAAAAAAAAAAATGGCAACCAACCCAAAGCTTCATCTAGACCTGCATTATCCAACAGAGCTTTCTGAAACGATGAAAGTGTTCTTTACTGTGCTGTCCAATTCCTGTGGCCACTAACTACATTTGCAGCCTTGAAATGCAAGGAACTTAATTTTTTATTTTATTTAATTTCAACTAAATTTAAGTTGGTTAAATTAATATGTGGCTAGTGACTACCACACTGGACAACACTAGACCTAGACCTTGCTATCACTCTTCTCGTTGTTGTTTTTAGTTAAAGTCAAAAGTACATTCTTGGTAAAAGTTCAAGTTTCCCTTCTCTTCTGACAACTTTTTTAGTATCCTCTTTCTGGCGTCCCAGGTAGTAGGATCAATGCCTGCCCCTAACCACACCCAGGTCACTGATCTGAACGAAGAATCGGCCTGTTGCTTGGCATTTGATATGCTGTGTATTCCACTTCTGCATTCTTCTTTAATTTTTGTACCATCTGTCTTCCACAAAATCCACAATGGGCTGCTGGCCTTCTATGAAAGGCTTCTAACAGTATACAGGGACAAACTGTTTGGGAAAGGTAGAACTGGTAAAAAGGAGAATTATCTCATTCATTCATTTGTTTTTTTAATTAACTCTCCTAGGTAGAATGTAACATCCATGAGAGGAGAACCCTCTTCTGTCTTTTTACCACTGCATCCCCAGCACCTGGAACAAAGGCACATACAAAACGGTGCTAAATATTTAATGAACTAGTAAATAATAAGAATAGTGTTCATGTGCCAGGAACCATGGTGCTTTAAATACATTAACTTATTTAAACTTCACTATAACCCCATGAAGTATGCACTATTAGCCACACTATGAGGTATGCTTTATTACCCCTATTACAGATGAGGACACTGAGACACAGAGGAGTTAAATAACATGCCCAAAATCACCCGGAGGGTAAGTGGGGAAACTGTAATTTGAATTCTACCACATATGAAGATTACTTATTTTACTACTTAAGCTGTGCTAAGATTTTAACAAATTATCTAAGAATCTTTTACTATTAGAAGCACCCAAGCTACTCTGCCCCTGCCCCAGGTCCCCATTCTATCAAGAGAAGTTTAGTGTAGATACAAAGCATCTATAATGAAATGTGATTACATGATACATGATAATGGCAGAGAGAGTGCAACATAATGCAGAGGTGCACAAGCAATTCAGCCCATGTGCAAGTGAACCTATGTACACATGAGGGCCACACATTTCACAGAATGCAGGTAAAACAGCCCAAGACTCTGAAGATTTCAGCCCCCAATAAAGGGTAACAGGCATCCCAGGCAGAAGGAAAGGCTTATGTAAAACCATGAGGATATAAGGTATGGAAGGAAAGTTGGGCTAAAGCTATGGAAATCTGGGGAATGGTGGGAAGGGAGAATGCAAAAGCAAACCAGAATGAGACTGTATATGATTCTGAATGTCATGCTAGGTTTCAGACTCTTCAGCAGGCAGTAGGGCCCAACTCCAAAAGTCAGGTCCAAGCAATTCAGCCCAACATGATTCTATACAAAAGGTGAAGGATACCTGGGGGTCTGACTTGAGTGTTCCAAATTTCCCTCAGCATAACCAACATGTTCCCCCAAGAACTGGTCCCACTGGAGAAAGATTTAATCAGATAAAGAATGATCATTACATCTGACACTTTGTCGGACTAAGAGGAGGCTCCAAGGTTTTTCTTTACTATTCTTATAGCTATATGGAGACATCTTCCTGTAACTCTACAATTCCCAGAGCCTTTACACTACACCTCCTCTGTCATTTACCCAATTCTTAAAAGATATTACCCAAAGCTTACTATTTGGTCTCACATTCTCTAACTCAAATTTAATCTGCAAATCTTTACTTCCAACCTCAGCCTAACTCAATCTCTGTAACTATGTTATCTACACGTCCCTACTAAATATTTGAAATGTGGCTAATATAAATGGAAATGCGTGCTACATGTACAAAATCATATCCCAGAATTAGAAAGACTTAGTATAAAAAGGTAAAATATCTAATAATTTTATATCAACCACAATAGTATTTAACTTATATTTATTTATTTATTTTTTTAGTTGAGGTCTCACCCTGTCGCCCAAGCTGAGTACAGTGGCATAATCATGGTTCACCACAGCCTCAGCCTCCTGGGCTGTGGTGATCTTTCAACCTCAGCCTTCTGAGTAGCTAAAAGTACAGACACACACCACCACTCCCAATTAATTTTTTTTATTTTTTGTAGAGACAGGGTCTTGCTACGTTGCCTAGGCTGGTTGCAAACTCCTGGGCTCAAGCAATCCTCCCACCTCGGACTCCCATAATGCTGGGATTACAGGCATAAGCCACTACGCCCAGCTGTAATTTACATTTATATTGAAAAACATTTATGTTGAAATGATAGTATTTGGGACCTACTAGGTTAAATAAAATATATTACTGAAATCTATTTCACCTGGCTTTTTAAAATTTTTTTTTAATGTGTCCTCTAGAAAATTTTTTTTTTAGTTGGAGTCTTACTCTGTCAACCCAGGCTGGAGTACAGTGGCATGCTCATGGCCACCCCAGAGTCGACCTGCTGGGTTCAGGCAATCCTTCCACCTCAACCTTCCAAGAACGAGAACTACAAGCATGAACTACCACATCCAGCTAATTTTTTGATTTGTTGTAGAGATGAGGTCTCGCCAAATTGCCCAGGCTGTTCTCAAACCCATGGGCTCAGGCAATCCCCTAACCTCGGCTTCCCAAAGTGTCGGGATTACAGGCTTGAGTCACTGTGCTTGGCCTAGAAAATTCCGAATTATATACGTGGCTCATATTTTTATTGGACAGTATTACTCTATAGACTGTCTCTACTAAGGTTATCCCTCAAATGCAGCATGTTTAAAATGGGATCCATCACTAACAAGTTCTATGACATTTCTGTGCCTCAGTTTATTCATCTATAAAATGTAATAGTAATTATGATAAAGAGGATGATAACGCTAATGATAAGAGTTAACTCTAATTTTCACAATATCCCTGTGAGGTTATCATTCCCATTTTATAGATGAGCGGATAGAGAAATTAAGTGACCAGATATAAAATGTAGATACTAATTGTGATAAAGAGGATGATAACACTAATGACAAGAATTAACTCTAATCTTCCCAATATCCCTGTCAGGCTACCATTCCCATTTTACAGATGAGGTATAGAGAAATTAAGTAACCAACCAAAGGTTACATGGTTAATAGATAGTGGAGCCCAGATTTTAGCCCAGATAGTCAGCTCCAGGGTCCTGCTTTAATCACCGTCTGTCATGATACCCACCTTGGAAATGTTGCAACAATTCAGTAAGTTGATTTAGGTAAAACATTTCAAATTGTTTCTTCTTCGGGGTTTAATTATTATCTCCTTTACCCCTCCCTAACCCACTTCCCAATTTCCCTGCAGGTAACAACCTTTCTCCCCACTTCCCAGGATCAAAACTCCAGGATTATCTTTCAACACTTTTCCCTTTTTCATCTCCTAAGTCTAGTCAGTTCCTCCCTACTCTTCCTTAAACGTTTTTATTGCAGCTACTCCTCTATTCCCACTGCCAGCTTAGGCCAGCCCTTCACCCCTTCACACTGGCTGAATTAATAGCAAGAACATCAACAGTGCTCATGTGCCAGGCAGACTTCAAATCTATTAGTTAATTTTAAGCTCACTATAACCCTGTCTGGTCTTCAGGATTTCCACGTGTGGGCTCTAACAGTGTCTGCATTTCTTCAGGAAATCAGTCTTCCTGGATTACCAATTTTATCCTGTGATGGGAACTTTAAAGAAAGATGGGTTCTTCACACTTGCCCAGATCAGTTCATTCAAGTATGTGAGAGGGAGAGATAGTGGGTACTTACTGGACAGAGGAAAGATTTGCAAGGCCCAGAACACTAAAAATTCTAGCCCCATCAAAAATCTTCCACAGAATCAAGTCTTAATTCTGCAGCCAAACACTCACAACGGCATAACTTCGTCCCACCTTGCCTATTCAACTTTATCTCCACTTCGCAACAAACATTCTCCAGAGTAGTCAAACAAGTCTCTTCATTGTTCCTGGAGTAAAAAATAATAATTTTAATTCCCATCACTTATCCACACAACTCTCCTCTACCTCAGAAATCTGAGTTCCTCCCTAAATACAGGTGAAATGATTTTCAATGATTTATTTAAACTAATATATCCCAAATATTATCACTTCAAAATAAAACACCCAAGTGAAACTAATCTCTCCTCTAAATTGCAACAAAACCTCTGCCTTATGCCACTCACTGTGATCCACAAAGACATATTCATTACCTGGCTAATGCCACTTACAACCCCAACACACACCATGAACAACCAGAAGGCAAGCACTGAGTCACACATTTTCATCTTTATCTAGCACAGGTCTCTACATAGAATACACACTAGTGTGGCAAATGGAAATAAATAAGTGCATAAATAAATGGACAGTGTAACTGAAATTATCTGCAAATACCTCAATTTAGCCAACCTGACCTCCCTAATCATGAAATACTTTAAGGTAACAGGAGCAATACTGGGTCTGAGTCTCAAGGCAGTAATATGACCGCACTTTCAATTATTATCTTCTTTGCTTGTCGAAAGAACCCTATGAAGTGCACATTATTACACCCTTCAGTCAGCTGACATTCAAATAAGTGACTTTTCTCAAAATCACACAGCTAATTGATGGCAAATCTGAGTCTGGAGACCAGACCAGGAATCCAGTGCTCTTTCCTCTGTTCTAATTCACCTTTCATCTCCTTTCCCTCCTCACCTCCTATGGAGGACTTAAATAACTAAAAGGAAAGAGGAATTGAATCAGTGGACAAATCCTTAATGATAACAACAGCTATGGTAAATTAATTACTTCCAGAGAACATCTGCCTGAAATTGCTTCTTTTTCTTTCCTTGACTCACCAAGGACTCACCAATAATTTGGAAGACGGCATTTAAACCTCACGATTCTATTGGCCTATGTAATAAAAACTGCCATCTAAACTCCAAAGTTGGACCCCCATCCCGCCCCTGCTCTGCACTCAAAATCTAAGATAAGACTGTTTCTTACCACAGCCATTCAGGAAGGAAGCAACCTTCTGAAGACACAGCACTTGACAAAGTCAACTGGCAGTCGTTGCTAAACGTTATAAATCATTAATCTTGCCACACCTTACCATCACCAGAAATGGAGTCTTTAGAACTCTCATTAGTGAGACATTCCCATTTAACACACAGACACAAAGAACCTCAGTTCAGCGCAGCCTCAACTCATGAATGGCCACATTGTTGGGTGATCTCCCTTCACAATGAAACTCAGAAATGGAAAGCCGCGGAGATGGACCCAGGCTTGGGCCGACCGAGCTGGCAGGGCCAAGAAAAACCGGGAACGCGTGGAAGGCGCCCGCCTCCGCCTCTTCTGCAGAACTTCGGGCCCCTCCAGAGGATGCAGGCGGCTCCCTCTCGCCGGCGGCGCAGCTTCGAGCCGCGGGGTTCAGCCGCCGCCAGCCCACTGGCGAAGATTCCCTTGGAGGTCTCACTGGACCCCGGGCGCCGGGGCGGAGAGCGTTCGTCCCCCAGGCGAGGGGTCAGGACGCACGCAGCACCCAGGCCGAGACCCCACCCTGTGCCTCGCAGCACCCACCGCCCACCTGGGAGGCGCCGCGGACCCGGAATCCACCTCGCGCCCTCGAGAGGATGCAGAGGAGACGAGGGAGCAGGGGCTCCGGAACGAGCCTCTCCCAGCCGCCTCCGCTCCTCGCCCGCTCACCCTCCGCCCCACTCACCCAGTTCTGCGCGTTGTTGCTGAGCTTGACTTTTTTGCACAGACTCCCGGGGACCTCCATGGTCGCGGAGCGCGCGCCAGCGCCGGGTCCTCGGCGCCCGGATGGCAGCGGGCGGAGGGCAGGCCGGCGGGGCGGGGCGGAGAGGCGGGGCCTCCCGCGGCGGGGCGGGGCCGCGCTGACGTGCGCACGCTCTCGCGCTCGGGGCCCGACGCGCGGCGCGTGCGCGGCGCGTCCGAAATGGGTCCGGGGCAGGAAGGTGAAGCGGCGGGAGAGAACCGGAGGCAGAAGCTGGGGGCGGAGCTTCCGCGCGCTCCCCGACGTGCGCGCGCACGACGCTCCTCCTCCTTGGTCCCGAGGAAGGGGCGGGGTCTGGGAAGCGGTCGTGGCGCCTCCGGGCTTCTGTGGTCGCCGCCTGCCGCGGAGCAAGCGCAGAGCCGGGGGCGAGTCGAGCGGAGAGCGAGGAAGGCACCTGCCTGCGGGGCGGCGAGCCGGCCCTCCCCGGGCTGAGCCTCCCCGGAAGACGCTGACGCGGGCTCCTGCCCCTCTGCCGTTCCTCAGCAGGCCTGGCCACCGGCCTCCTGTCGGCCCGGTCTGCACCCACGTCTGCCTGTCCTCGTTTCTTTAAGTGTCCTCTAGCCTCGCAAAGGGAAGAATCGATTTCCTGAGTCGTTCATTCTCCGCGTTACACTACGCTTTAAGACTCTACTCACCGCACAATTAAAAAAAGAAAAATCAATGTCCCGTCTCTTGAATCGGTGTGATTAATCTCTAAACCGGGATTCGCGCACACTTACTAGGTGCCTCCTTCCCCGCCTGGGGACCTCACTTCACACCAGATTTCTCTGCGGGTTTCTTACTGGCTAGGCGGAAGGGGGGGCTTCTATATTACTCGTTACTCAAGAAATCCTTAGAGGACTGCAGTCCAGACTTAGGAGGACTATGAGCAACCCGAAATAGAACGCCCACCTACAGAGGACATGTCAAATTCACCTGATCATTCCAGGATGTCTGGGGGTGTGAGAGAGTTTGCTCATGGGTTAAATCTCCTCCCGTGCCCCTCCCTACAACTATGAGCCCTCTTTTCCACAACTTGCCTCTGGCACCAAGATACTAGTTTGCCGCTCTGCCTCCTCTGTAACACATGCACCCTGCACTCCAGTTACCAAGACCTGAGACAGCTGCTGCCTATTAGTAGCTAGCAAATCAGCCTCCTTTTTATTTACCCTGCTGCTACTGTCCTAAATTAGGCCCTCCTCATATGCAACCTGAATCATCACTAAGCCCTTTCACTGGTATCCTCCCACCTATGCAGCTGCTCTCCACACCCCTGACACACACCCCATTCTCGACACTGCTATCAGAATGGTATTTCTAAAATGGGAATCTCATTTTGTTACTTGACCACTTTTCTAGGGGATTCTTAATCTGGTATACATATGTAAAACTGAATTTCAGTATAATTCTGAATTCTGCCAATAACAGGAACGAGCTTGGAAGAGAATCTTAAGTTTTAGATGATAAAAGAGTGCCACATCGGAAATTAGCCATTTCTCCAAAAGTCCTGGTATTTGTTAGAGTGAAACGGTATTTAGATATCACAATCTGACCTCTAGGGGTGTTCACTGCTGTGAGTTAATTCCTATTTCTAGCCTTAGTAAAAGACTATGTGTTAAGATAAAATATAGCATAAGTTTGCATTGATACTATCAATCCATTGATCAGTCTTATCTCTAAAACTGGTATGCCAGATACCCCGTATCTTATAATGTGATACAATAAGATGTGCTCAGCACTAATTGTCTTACCTTGCTTTGGATTGTTTAAGAATCAGGCCTAGAGACAAGAATTCTAGTATAAGTAATTTGGGAGGGGATCTCAGGAAACACCACTAACAGAGTGGGAAGATGATGTAGGGACGGGAAGGAAGTCAATAGTGTGTTATCAAGTAGACAGTAGACATCATGGACCCCTGGAGCATAATTCCACTGGGGAACTCTAAGAAACGGTGTTGAACATGATGTGCCTCAGTCTATATTACTTAAGAGGAGAAGGAGTTGAGGTATTGATACAACTCTTTTTGGTCCTTAATCAAGGACTACTCCTGGGAAATATTCATTCCCATATATTTTTAGATGACAATGAATATGGGCAGAGAGCACATGGGTCTCAAAGAAAGCCCTCATGCAAAGACATGAAGTTATTCAATGTGGAAGTAAGAATGACAGTTTTCATGAGAGTATGGATTAAGGGGATATGGGTGGGGCACCCAAAGTAAATACTGTGCTGCCTGGTATCCAACATCTAAAAACCATTGTTCTCTATATTGTTTTGTTGGGAGTTTTTTTGTTTGTTTCAGGTGGGGTAGTATATCCAATTTCTACTTTATCTGCCATGAAGTAGAAGTTACTTTTTTATGATTTTTTTATAGTAATAACTTCCTTGCTTTATTTTTTAAGTTTCACTATTTAAATATACTTCCCTAGTCAGTATAATTTAGTCTTCCAATATAAAAGTATGATATGTCTTTAAGTCTCTTTTAATCCGTAAATTACTTCTCCATCTTTTCATTTTCTTACAACCCTACTAAAGGGCAGGGGAAGGAATGCTAACCTAAGTAAATTTAGAAATGAGTGGAGTCTATGAGACTAAAGGCAAAATGATCTGTACATAAGCATTATACTGTAGTTGATAAAGCCATCCTCCATAGGGGTACAGGTTAACAATTCTCAAGCTACTATATAGGTATAATAAAATTGAACAATTAAGTAAGTGGATGGCAGATAGTGGCAACCAGGTTTCCCACTGTTAAAGTGGGAATTAACAGTAAGGGAGGAGAGGCTAGAATGAGTCATGTGATAATGATCTCAGTTGAAGACATTACGGAGAACTTATGTTTAGTTTAATATAAATACAGATGTCTACTATGAAAATATTTATACATATGTGTATATATACAATTAATATACGCAGATATAGTTCTTTATCAGCTGGGAGGATTTAAAAGAAATGCCTCCCCAGTAGCAACAAGTACACCTAACACCCAGGTCTTTGTACTTCTAATAGAATGTCAATTTAAACCACAGTAGTTTTTAATACCATTTCCAATAAAAAGAAACCAGGATTCCATGGAAAAATGGCTGACTCTAGGACAAGGACAGGAAATATTCAAGATGAGCCTAGAGCATGTTCTAGTGTCAACAAGTAAGGAAGTACAAAAACAAAAAAGCACTACCATATTTGAATGAGTCTGTCAAAGGAGCATAAGCGCCAACTGAAAAACAAACAAAACACTACCGAAAGAGCTACCAATGGCCAAAGATGAAACAATTTGAGCAACAAAAATATAGTATCGGATTATTGAGATTATAAAATAAATATCTGTGAGTCCATGCTGATATAAATAAATGATTGAATGAGTTAATAAATGAGGAGGAAGAGACAAATCTCCCATGCAAAAAAATTCCAGATAATTCATGTAGATACTCGACTGTCAAGAAGAGGGCTCCCTGCTCCTTAAATATGGGCAGTGCCATAGTCCTTTCAGATAGGGAGAAAAAGAGTGACCTCATTGTGAAGAAACCTGACAAACACTACCTCAGCCAGGTGTTTAAGATAAACATCAACAGTGATAAGTCATGCTGATAGTATTTAACCTTGATATGATGTGATGAAAATAATACCATGATCTTCCTCTCCAAAATCCATAACCCTAATTATATCACGAGAGAAACATCAGATAAATTCTCCTAGTAGCCAACAAAATACCTGGCCTGTACTCCTCAAGGTCACCAACACTTTGACATGAAAACTGCTAAGTTCATTAAGAACAATAAAAGAGGTCAGGTGTGGTAGCTCACACCTGTAATCTCAGCACTTTGGGAGGCCAAGGCAGAAGGATTGCTTGAGCCCAGGCATTTGAGACCAGCCAAGGAAACATAAGACCTCATCTACAAAAAAAAATTTTTTTTTAATTAGCCAGGTGTGGTAGCATGCGCCTGTAGTCCCAGCTACTTGGGAGGCTGAGGCAGAATAATCGTCTGAGTGTGGGAGGCTTCTCATCATGTATGGTTAGACTCTTTCCCATAGAAGAAATAAAGATACAGATAGGCTATCACAGCTAATGGTCTTTTAGCCTAAAGATGGGGAAAGAAAGGGAAAGAGGAAGTATTTTTAGCAACCCCACAATCAGAACAATGAAGACACAGCACCCTAGGACTCTGGGTCTCATTTATTCTCTGCTTTTGCTTCTGCTGTTCCTACCCCTACTAGCTAACTGACTGATTTTCTTAAATTCAAACTACCCAAGAGAGGATATAACTTGGCCTGCCTACCACAATTCAGTTTAAGCCACCCATGTTGATAAAAGCCCTGTGCCCAGCATCTTTAAAAGTTGCTGGCTGAACTATAGATGACTGCTTTGGGTCAGGTGCTCAATTGGGTTTAGTCACCTGTGACCAGAAAATGAGATTATATGATTTAAAGTGAAACAACCAATTCATTAGGAAGCACCTAGTAGAAACTGTGAGTCAGGACAAAACTCAGAATCATATACTTCTTTCTTAAATAACAGAGTTTGGCAAATTTTCTTCAGTGAAAATATCACTTTGTTGGGAATGTAGTGTGGGCTTTGTGAAAAAGAACTTTATGATAAATTTTACTCCACAAATACTTGAGTGATAACTAAGTGCTAGGCACAGTCCTTCACACTTAAATGTTTGGGAAATGCCAGGTTACACAAAGTAAATGGATTTTTCTGCTGCAAAATGCTTACCATTTTTAACAGGGCAATAAGTCCAAGAAAAGGGCTTAGCTTCCAATTTTGTTTTCTGTTTTTTTTTGTTGTTGTTGTTTTATTGAGTAGAAGTCTCAATCTGTCTGTCGCCCAGGCTGGAGTGCAATGGCACACTCACAGCTACTGCAGCCTCAACCACCTGGGCTCAAGCAATCCTTCAACCTCAGACTTCCAAGTAGCTGGAACTACAGGCATGCGCCACCACACCTGGCTAATTTTTTGACTTACTGTAGAGACAAGGTCTCGCCATGTTGTCCAGGCAGGTCTCAAATCTGTGGGCTAAGGTCATCCTCTCACCTCTGCCTCCCAAAGTGCTGGGATTACAGGCATGAGCCACTATGCCCAGCCATCTCCCAAATTTATTATACTAGTATTCTTTTTCTGAAAAGCATTTCTTAAACCTCAAATGACACAAAACATATATCTTGAGAAATACTTGAGTATACAACTGAAGATTCAGGAAATCACACTGTCAAGAGACATATGCATTGTAACTGGTCTCCACAGTTACTCCCCACCCCCAACGAACCATGCCTATGGGGTATTCACATGCTTGTGTACTAAGCCAATAAAATGTAGTATAAGTGACTGTGTGTCAGTTCCAGACTCAAGCTTCACAGCTTCTTAAGAAATATGACTACTTTGCTGGAAAAACTACAGGGAGAGGCCACATGGAGAAAGAGAGGTTCTGATACTATTTGGAAAAGACCAAGGAAACAACCTTCAGGGAGAACCAAAGTCTCAGATAGATGACCCAATTGATCATTTTAACCAGATCCCATCACTCAAGCCATCCTAGCTAAATGTGTGTGAGCGAAGAAGCCATCTTAGACTTTCTAGTTCCAGCAATTATCAAGTGAAACAAAGACAAGCCATCTCTGTATGCCCAGGACAAATGCCCAGCCCAAAATATTATGTACGATAATAAAATGTTTGTTGTTTTAAGCCACTATGTTTTGAGGTAGTTTATTAGACAATAGTTAAATAAAATATATAGTGACACAACCTCTGTGGAAAGCAGTGTGGCGATTCCTAAAAGCTTTCTTCATTCTTAATAAGTAAAAGTTCTCATGAGGTTTAATCTCATGACAAATATGTTTAAAACACAAAGCAAAAGTAAGCCTTCATAAAGGAGCTACATTCTACTAGTAAAAATTGGCAAATATATTTTTTTTTCCAGGAGAGATGGGGACTAGGGTTGTGTTGTTTAGTAGAAGAGGCTAGTGGCGGCTTGTTCATTCTCCTAGATAGAGTGTGACTGTTTCTCCATCCGTTTCACAGATTTCACACAGAACAAGGAAAGCCTTAGCTTGCAGTCTCCTAAATCTGTAAAACTCAGCACTTGCTACTAGTACTTGGCTACTACCTTAATAATTCTGTGTGATTCCCCCCAGACACGATAGCATTCAAAACCAGGAAACATTGTTTAGGCTTGAGCCAGTTTTTGATTTCCCAAAACCCAATGAAGGAAATCAATCATCTGCTTGTTTTTCCAAACATTTATAAATGCGTGGATTCATGGTTATTACTAATAATTCAGTGCCTTGTTTGGCTAATACCACCCCGCTGAGAAGATTAAAAAAATCATGGCCTTCTTTGGAAAGCCCCTGCCCAGTTTATATTAAAACTGGATCAGTCACTATAGATATTTGAGCCATAAATGTGTGTGTGTGTGTGTGTGTGTGTGTGTGTGTGTTTATTTGCTGCTGATGTTACGAGGATCCTTCGAAGATCTTTTGTTTAAAAGCATTTAATTCAGATGTATCCTGTGCTCTGTTATATTACGAGTATACTCTTAGGAGAATTGAACACATGTAAATGTAATATAAAATTGCCATTCTGCCATTGTGTAGTCGATTTTAAACTGGCATGTGCATATCCCTAGGATTATATGAGGATTTTCCACTGGCATGTGAACTCAGAGAGCTTTGAGAATAAACATTAAATTAAAAAAAAAAAAGACAATTTGGTTGTAGTATTGACAAAGGGAATAGCTTTGATAACTGGGTAACAAATCCATTTTCAATTCAGGTGGTTTACAATTCTCTACTTTAAACAAAATTGCAGAGGGGCCTAATTGAGTTGTCAGCCAATGTATGATTAAAATAATTTTTGATGAAAGTTCAACTGACTTTTGGCATGTAATTGAGAAGTAGTTCAAGGACTTGAGTGACATTGTTATAATGGAAAGAGTTCCTTCCATTTTCAGCTGCTTATTTATGTGAGCAAAAAACCTCCACAGTCAAAGCAATAAAAAAATATTGATGCTGGGCTTTCTATCCTTTTAGCAATAAATAATAGTCGTCCATAGAATACATGAAATAAATTGGAAAAAGGCAAGTCAAGTCCCCCTCATTAAGAGATTTATTTCTGGTCATTGTAATATTGCGAAAGAACTACTTATCACAATTTTAAGTGTTTATTTGGATAACTACGCTCTTTTAGTAATTTTAACTCAACACAGAAGAATTTTTTTTTTTTTTTACACTTGGAGTTTTTTGGTCACAGGGTGTTTTTTGAAAAAATCATTTTAAGATACAAGCCTTTGATGCAGAGAAACATGATCAATACAAAGACTTTCAACCATAAAATTTATTACATTAGGATAAAATTCAGTGGGGATATAGAAATAGGAGTTCATCAAGAAGCAGAATTGAAGTGAAATTTTTCGCTATAAATAAGATCTAGCTCATTTCTCTAGTCTTTAGATTAGCTTGGATTCATTTAAAGGGTTATGGAATAGTTTTACTCTGAAATATTAATATTTTGGTAGGCTACAACTTATATTTTTTGCTATTTAAACTTCTTAGGAAAAAATTAATGGTCAACCTCAACATGGTTGTGGGGATATATTGTTTTATATTAGTCTCGGAGGGTGCAGTAAGTTTGAGGACTCATGCTGTTATGGAAGGGCCATCCAGGCAACTGTTGGCTTTTCCTATATTGCAATAAGGAGTTTGGCGTAGGGGCTAAGGGCCCAGCAGGCTCTGTCCGTGACAGTGGCTCACTTTCCTCTGAACTTCTGTGGTCCTCACTGATGGTCCCAAACATCCGACACTGCGTGTATCTGGTGGTGGTGTTGGTTCAGAAGCTGAGTCACAACTGCCTCCGAGTAATCAGAAGTTCAGAATCATCATCTATTGCTGATACTCTGATTTTCCTACTCCGAGAAATATTACCTGTGAGACGAGTGGGTCACAAACTGCTGCCTTTCAGCCTAACGTCCTCTAGGGTAACCAGTTTGTCACCAAAGTTTTGGTCTTATGCCTACCATCTGGACAAACCCTTAACACATCATTAATAGTATGTCACAGTTGGTGTCAATGAAATAATTAACCAATTGAATTTCAAAAAGTTCCCTAACATTTTATTAGATGTAAATGCCATATCTTAGAAAGTCATAAAATTAATGATCATAGATCTCCAGAATGCTTCCCTTTATATACATATTGTACGTTTTAATTACAAAGTCAAAATAGATGGTACAAATAACAGTAAAGAAACAAAACAAAGTTTCTTTTTTCTTAAAGAAATAAAAGATTGACTTGATCAATTTATATGTGAAGAATGTTAATTTGTTTTAAATAATGAATTTTGTTTAAACTCTACAATTGCACTTTCTAAGAACAGACACTTGATGAACACCTAAATATCGGTTCTTGTGTTCCCCGAAAGGTTCTGTGCTTTAGAAATGGTCCTGCCGATGAAAGTCAAACACATGGAGATGGCATTTGAAGTCATGGGCAGGAATGAGAGAGACTGGCAGAGTGTGCTGTGAGAACAGGAGTGAGGTCCTCTGACATTAAATAAACAAACACTTGTGAGGGAGGAGAAGCGATAAAGCACGGAAGGATCCTGAGAAGGATAATTCGAGAAGAAAACCTGGACCATGTGAAGGTTACAAAGCAACAGCGAGAGACGATTCCATCAGATACTCAGCAACTTCACAAAATGAGGAATTAAAAATGCCCACTGGAATTTTTTTAACATAAAATATTAACAAGGACATAAAGAAAATCAAAGGAGAGGAAGAAACCTTATATTCTTCTATAGGCTGGATAGATTCAAAAACAATGATAGGTGATCTTTTGGTAGCCAGTGTTGTTGTCTTATGTCATATTTCTGGTAAGAAAGCAACAGAAGAAATATCTTCATGGTCTCTGCTATGAGTAGCGTCTTTCTGGGCTGGGGGTGGAGACTGGTGTTGGAGGTAGAGGCGAGGAAGGCGACAGGAGAGTGGGAAGGGGCTGAGCTCTTCCCCACTGACCTTACTTCCATAGGCATTGGTTTCTTTCTCTCTTCTCCCAAGAGGGAGAATGATGTATGTGGGCAAGAAATGAAAACACAGCTTCACAGGCAAAGGAAGGACACATAAGATACTTGGAGGAAAGAGGAAGGAGGGATAAAGGTGTAGATAGTCATGTGTGGCTGGAATTTTGCTCTACTTTCTAATTAAGTATACAGGGAACTTTGCTGAAAATGAAGGTGGGAGCAGTGGTCCAGGTTGTCAGTAGTTACAGACAATCGACAGTTTCCTTGGAAATGTGCAGAGTCGGGGCATGAATTGCCCTGGGAGCACGGCAAGGTTGCTAGCCTGAAAGGACAGAAGTATTAAAAGTGTTCAAGTTTCTCTTGAAGGAGAAAATAAAGTAACATGAAGGCAGTCGAATCAGAACAACAAATACTTGCTGAGTTGAAGACATTATTGAATGTAATGATTTTGACAGGATGAGATCTACACCTACGAAACGGTATAAGATGGAGATCATATTGATGGCCTCTATAGCAGAAATCACTTAAAGCTGGCTGACTCGGAATATCTAATGACTGGCAAAGCTGGACCAGAGGAACCAATGTTGAGATGATCCAGTCAGAGTCATTCAGTGGCCAGTGATCTTTATTAGTGGGAGCTGAGTGGAGTTACCTCCAGACACATGCACGGTCCCTGTTTCTGGGTTGTTCCCTTGTGGTGTCGACGAATGGCTTTTTACTTTCTCCTGCCTCTGCAAGAAGCGATGCATCAAAACTATCAAGAACCAGTGCTCTTAGGAAATACCAGCAGAGTTCGAAGCCCATGTCTGCCACTCCCCAGCTCTGAGAACCCGGGCAGGCTGTACAAACTCTAGGCCTTTTAGGACCCTATTTGGGAAGACAAAGAGAATAATAACCTACCTCTTTGGTGGTGTGAGGATTAAATAAGCTAAACTGCAGCCAGGCTCCGTGGCTCAGCCTGTAATCCCGCGCCTTTGGGAGGCTGAGGTGAGTGGATTGCCTGAGCCCGCGGGTTCAAGACCCGCCTGGGCAGGCGAAACCTCATCTCTACAATAAATCAAAAAATTAGCCGGTGTGGTAGCACGCGCCTGTAGTTCCAGCTCCTTGGAAGGCTGAGGCGGAAGGATCGCCGGAGCCCAGCAGGTCGAGGCTGCGGTGGCCGGGAGTGGCCACTGCACTCCAGCCTGGGCGACAGAGTGAGACTCCAACTCAAAAAAAAAAAAAAAAGCTAAACTACATAAAAAGCATAGCAAAGTCTGTGGTTTATAAAAACCCACTCAATAGTTGCACCACACTGTGAACTAACTTAATAGCATTCTTAAGGCACAAGGATGGTCACCTATCTCTGTCCACATGTTTTTCTGTCATTTTAATAATGTGCCAATTCGGCGAATTCATTTCATTAGAATTAATAATTGGCAACATAGATGGGGGATGAAAGACTCATTTTGGTGCTTGAAAATGAATCAAAATGGTGACAGCTGTGCAGTTCTGCAGTCTGATCTGCACTAGGATTAACAGTAGTCTGTGATTTTTAAAACTTTATAAAACATGTTAACATTTAATTTGTGTTCTTTAACCTGTTGGAAGAACACTTTTTCTCAGGCCCCAAGATACGTGTGGCATCAAGCATAAGATATGTCTTTCATTGACATCCCATTTGCTTCCTTACTGTCTTTGAAATAAAACATTTAAAGATCGCCTCTTGCTGTGGACACTATCAATACTGTGTATTCGATGAGAGCCACTTGGTTACTTTGACCGTCAGTATTTCTAGATTGATCCATATCCAGTGGGCATTCTCCCTAGAGTTACATTGCTTATAAATTTTATTTATGGTTCATATAAAGTTTTATGCTCTAACATTTTTCCAAAGAACATCCTTTATGTCCATGAGGCCTGTCCTCAGTTATACTGATAACTGTCCATTTTGTATTAAGAATCACGTTGGAAGTAGTTTTGTGGTATTTCTGAATTATGAAAGAATTTCATTCCTTTTCCAATAGGGCTGTTGCTGTAGCTGGGATACAGCATGGCTGTGCAGTAAGCTAGCTAATTGTAGTAAAAAACATAGTCTGGACGACCTTTCATGGTATTGTCATGCCTTGTACAACTCTGTCTTGGCCAGGGGAGATCTCAGATGGAGAGCCAGATTGCCCCAAGTCATCACTGCTTCTTCCCTAGAGAGAGTACAGGTTGTTGGAACGTTTTCTACTGAGACTAGAGAACGCTTGTCCTTGGCCATTACCGGCTCTGAATTTGGTTATTCTGCCCACAGGGCTCCCTGGAATGAGTCTTGCTTTGGAGAAAGGAGACACAAAGAAATCAAGAATTTTTTGCTTTTGTTTTTTTTGACATTCTGAGATAGCATCCACCAACAGCCTCTGTGTACCTCTAGGGACACTGAACAGCGCATAGAAAGGCTGTTTTGTTTTTGTTTGCTTTAAAAATCAACTTAATCTTCCTCAAATATTTACAACTGTGGATGGACGGAAATAATTTTCTTTCCCTCTTGATTCTGATTTGGGGAGGAAACATTTCTGTGCTCTCTCCAGCCCAAAGGGGAGAGTAGGATTAGAATGTCTGCCCGAGACATAATTTGCCACTTGATTGTAGACCTGGGGGCAGATTTCCTGGGAGTTTGAAATCTCTCCTCTTATAGGAGGGAGAAAAGCCTAATCCACCTCCACCAGCCGCCCCACACACCCTTCACCCACCCCAGCGGGCGTCACCCAATAAGCCCATGTGTCTTTCCTCTTCATCATGACGTCTGCCTGACTTTAAAGCAGCAGGCCTTTGACTGCGGTAAAGCTTGATTTACTGTTATTGTGGCCTTTCTCCATATATATTACAGGTTCACACCTTTTACAAGCCTATGTATGTCCCTATATCAGTTGTTATTGTAGAAATAATGTAAAACCGGCGAATTCCAGTAGTCCTTTCTGGCATCATAACAAGGTCCCAAGAAATGTGGCACTTGCTGTCACTTTGGATTGTCATGTATTTGTGTGAGATCTCAATGTCTTGTCCACTTTTTGAGGAGAAAAGCCAAGTATTATGAAGGACTGGTAAAAACAAGTTCAAATTCTGATTATTTTGTTCTTTAAAGGAAAAGCCGAGGAGAGGTGCAGGGATTTGGTTCGTTCTGTTGACATATGGTAAATGTTTACCGTGGGCCAGGGACTGTTGGCAAGACTGGGAACCCAAATGAGAGAAAGACAAGAGTGGCGTATTCAGGACCTCACAGGATACTGGGGAAGATAAAGTCAAAAGAATTTGATAAGCCGGGCTCGGTGGCTCAGCCTGTAATCCCGTGCCTTTGGGAGGCTGAGGTGAGTGGATTGCCTGAGCCCGCGGGTTCGAGACCCGCCTGGGCAAGCGAGACCTCATCTCTACAATAAATCAAAAAATCAGCCAGGCGT
>CAUYQG010040310.1:0-18137 GCA_963574415.1 Tarsius wallacei
TCTTTTCTTTTTTTATAATCCCACTAACTAATTTATTTTGAAGGTTGTTTTGTGACTCTCCTAGAGTGTTGCCAGGAAATGTTGGCATTTTATAATACTTTGTTGAGGAGAAATAATAGTAAAGGGGGTCATGAGGAGAGAAAAGGCTAGCATGGTCCTTAAAACCTTCTGCAATTTAACTTTTATAACTGAGAGAAGGGTGCTGGAAAAAGCACTGGGTGAGAAGTGATTCTGGGTCCTGGGAGGACTGATTCCATAATCTTAGATGGATCATGAAACCATCTTAATTCTTGTGGATATTAGTCTTTGGATTAGTCAGGACTCTTCCCCCCCGCCCCAAACAGAGAAGACTCACTCAGATGGCTTTATAATGTAAAATAAAATTTATTGGTTTGCTTAAAAAATATTTTCTGTGGAGTCTATAGGTACGACTGGATCAAGGGGTTCAATTGATGTTATCAAGAGTCAATTTTATTTACTCTTTTCAGTTCTTCTGTCTTCCCTGTTGCTTCTGCCTTTATACTGCCAAATTGGTTTACATTCTAAAAAGCACAGTAACTTCATCAGAAATGAGTTATTTTGTCTTTGACAATTTTACAAACATCCCAGAATTCATTCCCTTTGTTTCTGTTTTTGAACCAGATGTTCATACTGGAAACAATAACTGGAGTCCAGGGAATATGGTGTCCTGATGGGCCAGACATTGAATACTTGACCACTTCTGGTGTTAGGATGCAGTAAGTGCCACTTCTACCACTGGGAATAAAAGTAGGGTAGGGATCCTTCTTCAAAGAAGATCAGGATGTTCATTTCAGAAGAAAAGTAAATAAATGCGGGGCAAGCAAAATAATAAATGCTCACTTTGGCTCAATTTGGAACATTGACTTGCTGTATATTTAAATTAAGATCATGAATACTGAGATGCTTTGGAAACCACACATATATTTAGAGTATTAATATAATTATTATTACTGTGTATAAATAACATCAATTTAATAAAACATCCACATTTATATTTACATGTGCATATATGTAGATCTAATGTCTACTGTTAACTAGGTGTTATAGAAAAAAATACTTGTTATATAAAAAATAATACTTGCCCTCAAATAACTTAAATCTAGTGGGAACATTGGCAGGTAAAAAATAATTCATTATAATAGGAGGCGGGAGGAAATTAATGCTAAAGAACAACATATATTTGTAAGGAAAAGAATGCTGGAACATATTAATTCTGAGAAAAGAAAGTTTAGAACGAAAATCAGCACTTCAGTAAACCAAAAGTTGTCATGGATCTTAAAGAGAACATCGGAGCCTCTGCTAGCTGTCGGAGTCAGGAAGAAAGAGAAATAGAAAGAAGACAAATGGACAACAGAGTTGAGGATAAAGAGAAGAGAAAGAGCAATGCAGAGAGAAAAGGTGAGAATGTGGTGGGGTTATTCTTTGTGTTTTCAACCCTGGGTAGGAATTAACTGTTAATATTTAAAAACATAGGGAGGTACTGCATATCCCTTGATGTTCAGAGGCAGAATCTCCATCTGGGGCCCCTAGACATGCGTCAACAAGCCAACAAGCTCCACCTGGGACTTGGAAGCATGTGGCTGTATAATTCTTTAAAGATCCATTAGAAGAGTGTTTGTTGGTGTGCCTGTAGTTCCGGCTACTTGGAAGGCTGAGGTGGAAGGATCGCCTGAGCCCAGCTGATGTGGCGGTGAGCATGCCACTGCACCCCAGCTTGGGTGACAGAGTGAGAATCCAACTTAAAAAAAAAAAGTAGAGTGTTTGTTAATATGCTGCCTTTTATTTGTCTTTCTAAACAGTTGTGATCCCAAATTAATACTTTGCTCTTTATGTGTTAAGTGATGTTTTATGCTCAATAATGTCTTATTTACACTGCATACCAAGGTTGTACAATTTGAGAATGGAAGTAAGTTTGTCTTTAAATTTGAGTTGTTTTCTTAAACCCTCAATAGAAAATAATTTATGTCATTGCATGACCCATTGGTACCTCATTTATTAGGATGTCACTTAGTCATATCAACTATTGGTAACTCAACTAAGGAAAAGAAAGGAAGGAAAAGAAACTCTGAGCCATCAAAAGTGTGGCTATAATTTCTGGTCACCAAAACTCCTATACTTTGCTCTTGGAAGAGTCATCTGATACTATCACACACATTCTAACATCTAGTCTATCTGTACATGGATTAGAAATAAGGAATCAGGATGAGAAGATTTTAGGCGGCTGAGAAAGATTACTAGAACCAAGAGGCTGAAATAATAATGAACAGTCTTAAAAGGGACCAAAAAGTTAAAAAAACCAAATCAAAATGTGTGATATTTTGAGGACACTAAGAGTGCCACATATACACGTTTCTGGTTAGGGGCCTGTGTAATTAAGAAGTGATCATGCTATCACAGAAACAAAGAACTGAGTATCACATGTTCTCCCTCATAAGTGGACCTTGAACAATTATCATAATACTATAAGAAAAGGATTGGCAGTAGTGGAAAATTGCTGGGGGCTGGGAGAGGAAGATTGGCAGTAGTGGGAATTTGCCGGGGAGTGGGGTACCTTATTAACTAGAGTACCTCCATAATGAACATTTGTATACCTAACCCTGAATTGTACCCCACATCTTTGAAATTAAAAAAAAAAGAAGTGATCATGTTCAATACATTCTGTTTTAAATGGCAAAAAAGGGCCGGGCTTGGTGGTTCACACCTATAATCCTAGCATTTTGGGAGGCCGAGGTGAGAGGAATGCCTGAGCCCATGAGTTTGAGACCAGCCCAGGCAACTTGGTGAGACCTCATCTCTACAATAAATTGAAAAATTAGGCATGGTGGTACATGCCTGTAGTTCCAGCTACTGGGAAGGCTGAGGAGGAAGGATTGCCTGAGCCTAGCAGGTCAAGGCTGTGATGGCCCTGAGCATGCCACTGCACTCCAGCCTGGATGACAGAGTGAGACTGACCAAAAAAAAAAATTAAATAAATAAATGGCAAAAACTGAGCTACACACTTACAATTTGTATACATGCAATTTTATAATATTTTATGTAAAATTATAATTTATATATATTTGTATTGCACATAATTTAAAAATTTGTGTCTCTACACAACGTTTTTAAGAAGTTGATGCTTAATGGGGCAAATTTCAATTATTTGGAAAACTCATTCACCTGTAACACTATTCTCTGACTGCTTCTGTTAAATGAAACATTATGGCTTTTGTTTAATCTCTCTCTGATATTTGATGTTTTATATAAGAAGGAGTATGCCTGGGGAAGAAACTGTGGTACATAAATTTTTTAAAGATACCTTTTTGTTTTGTCAGTTAAAATTGTTTGCTAGCAAACCAGCAAATCAGGAATAGATCTGATTGCATTCTCATCACCAGAGTATTTATTGCTAATAAAACATGCTTAACATTTCATCAACAAATGTTTCTTCCTAAGAATGGAAACTTCTTTCTTCATGGGATGAAGCTGGGGTTTTAGAGTTTGGAACTCAGAGGAGACCTCAACCGGGGCCAAAAGGTTTCTTGAGTTTACAGTCATTGCCTGGCAGCGATCACAGGGCCATACCCAGTGGACTTCTGACTATTTCTTCCTTGTCTGCTGTGGGCCCTAATTCCTCAGAGTTTGCTAAAAACGAAGCAAATACCTAGCAACAAGCCTGTAATTACTCAAATGAGGTTATTATTTAAAGCTCTTTGCAAATCTCGGATACAAGCAGAAATTCTATATCCAGTGCATAATGTTAAGTCAGTT
Organism: Tarsius wallacei; assembly: GCA_963574415.1. NCBI lineage: Eukaryota > Metazoa > Chordata > Mammalia > Primates > Tarsiidae > Tarsius > Tarsius wallacei. Next base: position 3,772 of record CAUYQG010040310.1, read on the forward strand.
ATAGACTGCCTGTCAGTACAGCAGAATGAAGGGGTCCAATACCCTCAGGATTCCTGTCCCGTGGCCTTCAGATGCACATTTAATTACAGTTTCAGTCAGGTATATTAACATCTACTATTCTTGTTGGAGGGTGACTATGCATTGCCGGATCAGCTCACTAATCTGTCCTAGTGTTCACCTGAGACTCAAAAATGGTGACTTGGATAAATATGTGCGATCCATTCTATTACTATTATTGTCACTTTTAACCAAAATATCGAAGTAATCTGGTTAAAGGATAGGTAACATTGCAGCTAAACCTTGGCTGAATCTTTCAATTGACTTTGTGTTTTAAATTCACAATTAGAATATTTCTGCAGAGAGGCAGGTTATCTTGACTAATGGAAGGCAGCAGCATAATTGACGCCTTTTCCTTCTACCTCATCCAGGCCTGGCCTTAAGAGAGAAGGTAGGACAGTCTTCATTAGCCTGGAATTAGTTCCATTCTTGGTTTGATCTCCTGCCCTCAAGTGGTAAACTGGAAAAGTTCATTCAGTTCTCCAGAGCAAAAACTTTATCCTTTTAAATATGCTAGTTCACTAGGGATTGGACTCCTTTTGAGGGATGTTAATGGTTCAGGTCAAAAGCTGTCAAAAAATTAAAAGAAAATAACCTGTTTCTTTACAAATAGTCTTCAAAAAGCATTCACTCATAAAAACAAAAATGTTTCCTCTGTTGTTTGGCACATGCCAAGACCTCAGATTTTTGACTTTGGAGATTAAGATCTCCTGTGAGTTCCACCCATTAATCCATATTGCCCTTGATTTATTTCAAGGACATTAAAGAAAAGAAGGCTCTGGTGCCAGTGGGCTTTGAGTAAAGCCAGCATGCAATGCTCGCATATGAAGCGGGAAATATGACACATTGTTCACTTCTTCAAAACAGGTTTTCAGGGCCAAAAAAATGCACATCTCATTAGCCCCTAAACCAGGCAATTTCATAATTGAAGTTAATGATTTTAATGTTCAGATCAGATCCTTCATCAGAACCTCCAACCTCGTGGTTTGTGTTTGGGATTTGGGATAATGATGTGGTGACAAAGATTCACTGTGCAGAAAAAGTAAAAAAGATTTTCCAAAGTGGGTGTTTCTAATTTAGTAAAAGAAAGGTTTTCTGGAGAAATGAGGAAACGTTTGATTTTTCTAGCTTTTATCCTGTGCCACAGACGTACTGCTGAGGCAGATGAAATGCCTTTTTCTCAGGCGCACCAACATCACCCTTTAATGATAAGCCATTACCTTTAGTTAAAAAGTGATGCTCTGGTGAGAATGCAGGAGGCTGAGCGAGCATTGTCTGTAATCTCTTATGAAGAACCCAGGAATCAGACCTTCAGAAGCATGCAAAGGACAGGGAAAAAATTCAGAGTAGATCATTTGGAATAGGGGGTCAGGAATTTAACTGCTAGGAGGGCCTAAGTGGTAAAGGAAAGGAACATAGCTTGGGCAGGGAAGGAGCCTGAACAGGTAGCTCTCAGGTGGTGCAAGATGTGAACTGCACGTGACATGTTGAATCTAAAATTGTCAGCAGCTGCTCAACAAGGGCCATTTTAGAGCTCATAGCAATGTGGGCTCAAGGATCTATGACACGTTTTTAAAGAAGGTGAGGATTCAGATCTTATGTAAAACCTCCCCATGGATAAATGTTTGTCCAGATTTCTAAAAACATACAGCCAATCAGAAACTGATTGAGGTTGGAATGAGGTCCAGGGCTGACTTTTGCACCTCCAGATTTAGAATGTCAATGTTCTTGTGAAGTCAGTCGTTACATGTGTTGTTCAGGTCAGCAGTCTATGGTCCCAAAGAACACAAACCCTTGTGTGGTTATAATTTAAAGCACTTTGATATAATGTAAAAGCGCGCGTGCATGTGTGTGCACACACACAGACACACACACACACACACACACACACACACACACACACACACACATACTCTTTGTTTTTCTTTTTTGGTAAAGATATAACTAGTTACCTTAGAAACATCATGTGTGACTGAAAAGAAATTGCCCCCAGGGCTCATGAGGACAGGCCTGGTAACCAGCAATCTCTCTCTCTCTCTTTCTCTCCCTCCCTCCCCGAGGTCACACGGCCTTGTGTTTCTGCCTTTCTAGGAACATCCATTTTCCTCTGCAGACTAGTTTCCTCTGTTTCCAGGTACTGCTGTCCTACATACATAACTGTTTTAGCTCCAGAATCTACCAATGACAGATGACAGTCTCTGTATCTCAGTCCAGAGAATTAAATTGGCTGAGCCAAGACTATTAATTGGTTCTCCTTGGGTAAAAAAGCCTTCTGCTGGTTCAGTTAGCAATGGCCGGACAAAGACTGGGGTGGGCTGAGGCAGAATTTAATGTAATTCTCCCGTAGAATTACAGGGCAGGTTAGATTAGGACAAAAGAGGAAGTTAGATGTGGAAGCAGATGGATTGACATCTATATACTACACACGCTAATGCTGATATTTTAGATTTTAGATGTCGACACATTTAAATTAAGAAGTAATACGTTGTTATTGAAGAAAGTTTGTGAAATTCTGCAAAAGGTAAATGTAACAAAATCACCCTTAATTTCATTACCCCAAATCTATTTCATGTGGGTGCATTTTCTCCCAGTCCCTTTTTCCTATAGATTTCAAAATGCTATATTTAATAAGAACAAAGCTTGAAAGGAGAATGAAAAGGTCCATTCCTCTATTATTTGTGAATTAAAATCATTTTTAATGAATTAGAAAAATTTTAAGGAACACATCTTAAGAAAGATTTAAAAATATGCATGGTCTTTGATTCAGCCATTTCTTATTTAAGGATTTATCCAGAAGAAATTCTCAGAGATGTGTAAAATAATGTATGTATGAAGATATTCACCAATGCATTATTGATCATAGTCAGAAACTGGAAACAACTGAAATATCCAACAAGAAAGATTTTGTTAGAAAATGTGAAATAGACACCTGTTGGAATCTTTTGTGACCAATAAACAATTTTTGGATAAATATATTTAGGATGTTCACAGTAAATCTCTAAGCAGGCTACCAAATTACATGTGCAGTATATGCATATTTTTGTATAAAATTATATGCATATTAAAACAACTTGGAAGACATTCACTGGAATGTTAATAATGGTTGTCTCTAGGTAGTAAGATAATGAATCCTTTTCACTTTTTGTTTTTCAATATTTTCCAGTATTTCTGTATTGAACATGTATTACTTTTATAAAATGTAAACAAATCAACCCAATATGCGCAATAAATAAATAAATGAATTTTGTGTGGCAAGGAAATGTATGAAAATGAAGAGTAAAATTATGGTGAGAGAGTGTTTTGCAGTTTCCAAACTCAGTAAAGAGTAAGGCTGATATAAGGATCCTTGAACAGAACTTTTTGGGGGAAGCTGTCCAACCACACCAGTAAAATTCATATTGTAGGCACATTCTTCCTTGCTTTATAAGTACATTGTATATAATTGGAATGCATCCTTCTTTCTTTGATAACTGAGATCTTTCAAGTTTTCATTCTTGAATTTTTTTTCCCCCCTGAGAGCTTTTATTTTCTTTTCATATGCTGAAAGTAATATGTCTACATTATGCAAAATCAGAAAAATATTAAAGATACAAGGAACAAGAAAAAAGTGTCTCTTAGTTCCACAGGGTTACCTTGCTGAACCTCCGTGAGTCAAGGGAGATTGAGATGAATCTATACTGGGCATACATAGAACTTAATCTTTCCACTAGATTAGAAATGAAGCGAGTTGTGCACCGTGTGTTTCCTTTCTCCAGAATGGTAATATGCAGCAAAACAACAGTAATAACAGGAGCAGCAGCAATTCTGGTTAGTTTATGAGAGTTCTACAGTACTGGATTCTAAATAATCAAGAGTTTATTTCATTTGTAATATACTTAGCATATTTTCAAAGGCTAAGTACTAAAATACTTCCTGAGCATATCTGATTCTGCAGGTAAAATGAGATTATTTCTCCTCATTTCCCTCTACTACTTTGTCTTTAGCTTGGCTATAGATTACTCTATTAAACAGGTAAAAGATAGTCTCTAAGAAGGTTTGGAGTGGCTGAAAAATGACCTCCACGATGCTAAACTGCTGAGGTTATTGAGTATTCACCAAAGAAATATAAAAGGGCAGAGAATGCCTCTCAAATGACTCAAGATTGAGGTCTATGGGGGCTATTTTGTTTCTTAACATTTGCATTAAAGTTAAATAAAAGTGTATGCATGCCCATGATTTAAAAGGTCAAGTGGTATAGAAACATCTAGATGGAAAAGCAATAATTCTTGGTTTCTGGAAATTTCCTTACTCCAGTTTCACTTCTCAGAGGTAATCACTTATCATTATCCCCGCTTTTGTCTATTCATGTATTTTTATCCATTTCTTCATACAAAAATGTTCATATTGCTGTTTCTAAACGTATCTTTTTTTTTTTTTTTTTTTGAGTTGGAGTCTCACTCTGTCGCCCAGACTGGAGTACAGTGGCCGCTCTGGGCCACCGCAGCCTCGACCTGCTGGGCTCCGGCGATCCTTCCGCCTCAGCCTTCCAAGTGGCTGGAACTACAGGCACCCACTACCATGCCCGGCTAATTTTTTGATTTATTGTAGAGATGAGGTCTTGCCAAGTTGCCCAGGCTGGTCTCGAACCCGCGGGCTCAGGCAATCCACTCACCTCAGCCTCCCAAGGCGCGGGATTACAGGCTGAGCCACCGAGCCCGGCTCCAAACGTATCTTTTTAAATTTATCAGCGTTCTATTACAGCAGACAAGGATTTAGCTTAATAATACTTACCTCTATATCCCTATCTCTACCTCTATTTAAAATCACTCTTGCTTCTTTCACAGGTTCTTTTGCAACTCCCAACAATACTAAGACATCATTTCTTGTTGCATCATAATTGACAATTTCTTCCTATGAAGACAATGGCATCAGATTGCCCACATTTTGTTTCACCTCTAATCTCTCTCATTCCCTTCTATTCTTGGTCATTTACAACTTTTCTTTTACATTGGCAAGATTGAGAATATGTTCATTCTATTCAGTAATTATAGTAAAGTATTTCATACTCTGTCTCAAGTTGATTCTAAAAATTGAAGACAAGAATAATTTATATTATTTAGATAGAATGTAACATATTTTTCATTTCAATGCCTTTGTTTACTCTTGGGAAATTTGCTTGATTCGCTATTACAGCATATTGATATTTTAATATTTGATGGTTTTTGGATCTCTAAGTTTTTTTGGTCTTTGTACTTTTTTTCATAGCATCCTCTTCTTGGTTTATGGTTGCAGCATCTTCTCAGCCCTCTCTTTGAAGACTAGTTAGAAATACTTTATCTCTTTCGCTTTGTCTCTCTTTCTCTTTCTATCTCCTCTCTCCTTTTTTCTACCTCTGTTTCATCTTCAGTCATTTTTGTATATTGTCTTTTTCTTGGTGAATGTTTCACCTTTTCTCAAATGCATCATCAGTGGCATTAAAAGACTAACTGTGGGTCCTGTGTATGTGAATATGACTTGTTGAAGAGGAAGGAATCAATTATGGGATGTAGGGTAGGAAATCAACGATTATGCACTGAAACTCCTAAATACCAAAATGATAAGAGATTTGCTCAGGGGTGTTAATTCCCACACTGATGCCCAAATTTTTCACAAATAATTTATACAACATATCCAGAGGACATTCCCCCACTCTAGGGGGAGATAAATACCTATCACTTCAGAGTGTTCTGCATGGGGGTAGATAAAAGAAAGTGTTGACTGTTCCATCTATAGACCTTCAATTAACCCTCAGTTTGTTAAGCCTGTGCTTTGAATCTGTCCTCCATAATATCTGGTGTTCCTAATTCCCCCAGAGCAAATCTCTCATTGGTTGCGGCATTCTCCATCTTTTTCTAAGTCTTCAGATTTATCTATTTTTTGGTAGAAATCTTTACAGAATGATTCTGCTCTCATTCTCTTTGTTGCTGTGAGTTTATATGTATATCTGCTCTTGAGTATCAGTATTATGGTAGCCTGAAAGAGAGGAGAGAAACACAGATGTCATATTGAGATGTGAGCCATTGCTATACTTTTAACTACATTTTGTGGGCTCGATTCAGAGGAATTCGAGGTTATCAATATCCTAGCAAGATGAATACAACACAAGAGTTAATAGTCACATAGGATTCATGTAGTATCAGGCTTCCAAGTATTGCCCTAGAAGAGGAGGGAGGATAAATTTTTTGACTGAGAGAGACAAGAGATTTGTTGAATGTGAAAGGTGAAGAGTTGTAACTTAGAAATTCACAGTCATGAATTCTATGCAATGGATGCATTTAGAAAAGCAATAGCTGACAATTGTGATATATGTTAGCAAAAGTAGGTGGTCAAAGGTGGAGTGATGTTTTTAATAAAGAATTACAGATTCAGGTGTTTTTAATGGGTTGTGAGACAAAGAAAATACACGAGTATATGCTTTCTGAGCCTTGAAATGCTAAGAAACATCAAAGTTGCCTAAAAAGAGAACTAGGGACTCAAAAAATGTTAACAGTTAATAAAGTGGACCTTCTAATAGCTTTTTAAAAGCGAAATACTCTCATATTGAAATAGGTTGATTTCTTCCAGGATTTAGGGTGCTGCTATTTACAAAGGCAAGACATATTCCAAATGAGCAGACTAGCACTGTGTTGCAATTATACTCATATTTTCTAGAGTACATTCACTGATGCTAGTGATCATTTTTAGAGTGTCCGCTTTATGACAGCACTGTACTAGATACTTTACATATATTACTAATTATCTAGTATAGCATATGCCTTTCCAGTGTACCTTGATAGTTTTAAATTGCATATTAGTGCTATATATTAATTATTAATAGAATTCATTGTACATCTAATTAACAATTTTATTCTTTCAGATGTATTGCTTAATAAATCCAGTGATCAAAATCTAGAGAGAGAAATAACTAGTTGTCACCACTAAATGAAGGTTTGTAAGGTACAAGCAGATTTTGTCAAGTGTCTGTTCCTAGGAGACCTCAGATGTGCATAGAATTTTTACACAGATTTTATGCACTATATCATTTTCAAAATGGAAGAACATTTTAGCATTACAAGTTGTAGGATTGTATGATTGAATTTTAAAAAGTAAGTGAATAAATGCTTAGAAAAAATAAATTATTCTTAAAGCAATCTCTTCTTTTCATGTTTCAGAGTTGGTATCAGAACTGATAGACACAATTTTCATGCGATGCATGCTCATTACAGGCTTGGTCTTATGATCCCCAGATAAACCTTCAGGAAACAGTGAAAACCATACCCACATATGTTTATGTTTAGATTTAGACTTTCCACAAAGCCCTACAAAATTGATATCACTTTACTTGTTTTGGAGAGAGAAAAACAGATGCTCAGAGAAGTCAGACATTTTGCCAAGGATATAAATGCTGGTTTACTGATAGATTCAGGATTCAAATCAAGCTCCAGGACTACTGAATCTAACTTCTATCAATACCTTACCTGGATTCTCCAGACAGCAGGCAATCTGAAACCATTTTCCTCCTTGAGAGACTCCACACTTTATTTTTTTAAAAAAGAAAGGTTAAAAAAAATCTTATTTTTATGATTGACCCTCCAAAGTTATTCTTCAGATGCCTGCCTGGTAGGTCCAATGACTCCCTTCAATGGTTGCTTCCCTTCACTCAGATTCAATGCCACATGAGAAAGACAGGTCAGTGAAGTACTCATGATATTCAGAAGAAATTCTTTATCAAAATATTGAATTATGATTGCTATGAAACCTGCCTGTCAGCATAATATTTTAAAAACCATCTAATTTGAGCAGAAGCATAGACAGGATGCAATTATTCACCATCAGCTCAGCTGAAAGGGTAGCTATTTCCTTTTGAAATTTGAGTCTAAAAACCCCAAAGTTTGAGCTGTCAGGACATATCCTTGCCCTGGTGCAGAGATGTTCTTCCATTTCAGTTTCTCTGAACATCACTCTGTTTTTCTGATCTCTGGTTTTCTTTCTTCATACACATTCTTGACAACGTGAAGGTCTGTGCATGCCAATCCAGGCAGAATACCCCAGTTCTGTCGCAGCAATGTTCAGGTCTCCTGTTGACACTATTAAGGCTCCATGGTCTAAAGCCCATAACGCCAATGTGTCCTGAGTCTCTTTGGCCAAAGTAGAACTTTGCAACATGTTTCTTATGCTGGGATGCCTGAAACCATCTCCCCATTATGGCACATCATCCTCTCTCCTCCACTGCTTTTAAGCTACACCTTGACATTGAATTATTTCTTCTTAAAATACCTTAATTCCAATAGTGTTCCTTCTGTCATTCAATTTTGGCCCCTGAAAAGCTAGCTGCTGAACTTGAAAGCAACTTTCTTGTACTTAAATAAATTTGTTTTTGTGTAACCAAAATTTAAGTCAGTTAGAATTAAGTGCCTAAAGTTGTTCTTGACACAGAATTAAGCTCTCAAAGCATGTTAGTTTGCTCATCTCCTACCAGATTCAGATTCTGTGCTATATATTTGTGTGTGTTGCTGTTGTTTTTGCTTTGTAAACATGCTCAGAGTTCTATAAGGATATGTTACTTATCTGAATTTCTTACTAGATCCAGATGTTTTGGATATAACTATTATATCTGTAGATACCTATATATCTATCTGTAGGTAGATAGATATCGATATATAAATATACAGAGATGCCGGGCTCGGTGGCTCAGCCTGTAATCCCGCGCCTTTGGGAGGCTGAGGTGAGTGGATTGCCTGAGCCCGCGGGTTCGAGACCCGCCTGGGCAAGCAAGACCTCATCTCTACAATAAATCAAAAAATTAGCTAGGCATGGTAGCGCGTGCCTGTAGTTCCAGCTACTTGGAAGGCTGAGGTGGAAGGATCACCGGAGCCCAGCAGGTCGAGGCTGCGGTGGCCAGGAGCGGCCACTGCACTCCAGTCTGGGTGACAGAGTGAGACTCCAACTCAAAAAAAAAAAAAAATATATATATATATATATACAGAGATATATTTACAGATATACCTATATTTACAGATATGTATGTGTTCTATATAACCAGTGGATTTATCTTATATCCAATGGGCTACTTAATAAATGATCTTTGGTGGGCCTGATCTCAGATTTCTTTTCAGAAAGGAGTTGGTTAGAATCCTTAAAAAGTGTAATTAAGCCAAAAGCCCCCGTGCTGGTCTGGTCTGTGTCCTCCTCAGAAGATGGTCTGACCTGGGATTTTTGCTTCATACTTCAGGGTTCTTAACTGATTTTGGAATATCATTAGATTTTTCTTACATATGAGACCAAAGCATAGTCTTTGAGTAGTGTACTTTTTCCATGAATATCTATAGATTTATAACTGATTTATAACAGCACTTATGTAATAGGGTGGCTGAATGCATTGAGAAAGTTATGATATGTAAAATAACTGAAGGAGTGCTGGGTATATAGCAAGAACCCTGTGAACATTGGGACTATGAAGCAGACCTTTTTCTTTTGTTTGAGTTGGAGTGTCATTCTGTTGCCCAGGTTGGAATGCAGTGGCACACTCAAGGCCACCCCAGTGACGACCTGCTGGGCTCAGGAGATCCTTCTGCCTCAGCTGGAACTACAGGCGCATGCTACCATGCCCAGCTAATTTTTTATTTATTGTAGATACGCAGTTTCGCTAAGTTGCCCGGCTTGGTCTCACCTCGGCCTCCCAAAGTGCTGGGACTACAGGTTTCAGCCACTGCGCCTGACCGGCAGATTTTTTTCATTCCGATTCCAGCTCTGCCACTTCCTAAATGTGCCAACTGTAACATAGAACTACTTCACAGGGTATTGTGAGGTTACAATGCTTCAAATATTGCCCAGCACATGAAAAGTCTGAAATATTGGCCATATTTTATCAGTAGCATTAGAATCGCTATTCTTTTTATTTAATGTTTTTTTAATTTTAGAGTTGTGGGGTACATGTGAGGATTTACTACATAAGTAAATTGCATGCAGGTGAAGCTTGGACTTCTAGTGGGCCCTCTCTCCCCCTGAGAGTGGACCTGGTATTCAGTATGATGCTGTGTGCCCCCCATCTCTCCCTCCTTCCTCCCTCCCCTAGCAGTATTCAGTGTCTCCTTTCCTACCCTTGTACTCATGTGACCAGTGATCAGGGGCCCCTTATGAGTAGTATCACAGGTCTTTTTTTTTTTTGAGTTGGAGTCTCACTCTGTCACCCAGACTGGAGTGCAGTGGCCTTCCTTTCTTTTTTGAGTTGGAGTCTCACTCTGTTGCCCAGGTTGGAGTGCACGCTCACAGCCACCACAGGCTCGACCTGCTGAGTTCAGGTCTTCTTCTGCCTCAGCCTTCCAAGTAGCTGGAACTACAGGTGCACGCCACCACGTCTGGCTAATTTTTGTGATTTATTGTACAGATGAGGGCTCACCAAGTTGCCCAGGTTGGTCTCGAAACCCCGGCTCAGGCAAGCCCCTCGCTTTGGCCTTCTAAAGTGCTGGGATTACAGGCTGAGTCACTGTGCCGGCCAGTATCGCTACTCTTAATGATACTTAGCGTTTGTCTATAGAGTCTGAGTAGGATTCCCCTCCCAGATCTTCCACTCCACCTATATCTCTGGGCTCTCCCAATTAAAGTTATGAGGGGGACCCAAAAAAACCCGGAATTATTTTTTGGAGGCAGTCCTCTTGTAGTACAGGCTTTCCCCACTTGGTAAGTGTTCTAGGAATCCATTAGCATCAGTGTACCAGCTAACATCGTTGTGAGAGTGTGCATTGGCTTCAGTGGAATTTTTTTTTTTTTTTGAGGTTCTTTCAACAAATTTGCCCATTTCATGGTGGGTGATTTACCAGTGCACCTGCCCACACCGTGCTGAGTATTCAGCAGTTTTTGACCAAAAACAGCATGACCTCCGTGCCCTACCCTCCCTATTTACCTGATCTTGCCCTGAGCAACTATTTTTTGTTTCCCCTATGAAAAAAGTCCTCAGAAGGAAACGTTTTGGCTATGTGAAAGAGGTAAAACAAAAAAACCACAGAAGCACTAAAAGACATCAAAATTGACGAGTTCAAAAACCGTTTTGAGTAGTGGAAAAAGTACCTTGATAGGTGTATTGCATCAAACAAGAGAGTATTTTGAAGGTGACTGAAGTTTAAACATGTAAGAATAAATACACCATTTTATATAAATAAATTCTGATTTTTTGGGAGCCTCCCTCAGACTCTTACTTTGCTTAGGTTGGTTCAGCAAATATTTCCTAGCTGCCCAATCTCAGCTTTTCCTGACCATGCATGCCTCATGTTATAGACCATCTGTTTGCCTCCACTTCTTCTCTGCCAACTACAATAACTTCAGTTTTTGGACTTTCCCTTGGTTCCCAGACCAATCTTTACAAAGAAAAGTTTATTTTTGTCCCAAGTATCCCCACCTCATATCAGCTCATATGCTTCTCTATGTGACATCGGCTCCCCAGACTCTGGTCTGGTGGGAGCACTGACCGCCTTGCTTGCTCTGATGAGAGGCAGTGAAGAGGGTGGAAGGCAGGTGGATGATATTCTTTGCAAAGTGCTAGCTACCAGTTTTATTGCTGAACTGTGGAAGCCATCTCTCTATTATCAGTGGTCTTGATCTTTTGCCCTACCTAGCCTTGTTTTTTTCTGCCCTGATTACAACCTGTGTTATTCAAGGGAGGGTGTTTTAAAACTCTTTTGCATGAAGACTTAATTCTTGGTGTTCAAGCTGACAGTGCCTCCCCCATTGTAAGCATAAGAAATTTCCTTGGTAATACCATTAAATATCTCCTTGGCATTACTCTTAGGTCAACTCATACACAATATGATGTGAGTCACACTTTCAAGTGTTATCACACGAAATTCTCACAATACCCATATGAAATATTTTCATTGCTTAATAGAAAAAAAAAAAGAAAATCAGACTAAAAACGTCTATGTAGTCACCACTATACACTACCTGCCTGGGGACACTTCCCAGGGTCTCTCCCAATATCTGAGACAGCAGAACTATCTCCTTTCCATAACTCCTTACAGACTAACTAAATGGTCAAAATCCTCACCCTCAGCTTCTGGGAGAATGACCCTGTAATCAGCAACTTGGGAAGAGGCCCAGAGAATAGTCATTTAAAAAGTTTCACTTACAGGGAGTTGCTAAGGCAAGTGATATTAATATCTGTTTTGTTCTCACAGTTACAGGAGAGTTAGAAAATAAATGAGAGGTGTTTTACTCTTTTCTTAATCTTCCAGAGAGCCACCAAGCTGGAAGTCCCAGAAATTGGGCATTTTTTTCCCCTCAGGGGGAAATTACCAGTTCTTTGTTTTAGAAAATCTAAACTCACTGAAAGAATGGATTTCCTGGAAGAGAATAGGCCTCAGTGGACTGGAGGAAGGAGATGTGATTTTCCTCTGAAAGGAGAGAGCTGGGTTTCCTCACTGCTATCCCAAGATGGCTATAACTCAGATAGGAATGTCAACATGAATGCCTGAAAAATCTCTCCACTGTATCCTACTGGGATAAAGGGCCATGTGCCCAAGTTTAGCAAGAAGAAAGGGGAAACATATTCAGATGGCCTTGGGGCGTCTGTATGTATTTATATGTGTGTGTGTTTGTGTATGTGTGTGTGTCTTGGATAACAAGTACCTCACAGCCATGATAGTTTGAAGACAAGGAGCCTGCTTCCCTAATTTTAAGGATTAGATACACCAGTCTACTAAGTAACTCCCTAGAGAGAAAGAGAACCTTACTGCCCCTATGTATGGTGGGGGCCTTCAAAAAGTTCATAAAAAATATAATTAAAAAATGAAAACTAAAATATAAACTTTATTTTGCAGCATTACCTTTGTCAAGTTCAAGACACTTATAAACAATGATACCAGACATTAAGTTCATCCCTAGAGAATTAAGGGTCCTGGAAATGTAACCATGTCAAAGCAATCTTTTTTACATTGTTAACTGAAGAAAAATGGGTGCTTTGTAAAGATATATATACTTTAAAGATGTGGGGTACAATTCAGGGTTAGGTATACAAATGTTCATTTTGCAGGTACCCTTGTTGATAAGATATGCCCCTTCCTCCTCTGGCAGTTTCCCTCAACTGCCAATCCCACCCTCCACCCCTGGCAGTTTCCCACTCCTGCCAATCCCTTTCTTACAGTATTATGATAATTGTTCAAGGTCCACTTATGAGTGAGAACTTATGGTGCTCTGTTCTTTGTTTCTGTGATAGATTACCGAGTATGATCGACTCTAAATCCATCCAAATTGCTGCGAAGTCCATATGCTTGTCCTTCTTTATGGCTGCATAATATTCCACTGTGTATATGTACCACATTTTTAAATTCAGTCCAGCTTCGATGGGCAGCATGGTTGATTCCATGTTTTCGCAACTGTGAATAGAACTGCAACAAACATGCATGTGCAGATACCTTTTTTTCTAGAGTGATTTGAGTTCCTCTGGGTATATTTCCAATAAGGGGATTGCTGGGTCATGTGGAAGGTCAATTTCTAGTTCTTTCAGAAATCACCACACTATCTTCCAAAGAGGTTGCACTAGTTTGCATTCCCACCAGCAATGTAGAAGTGTTCCTTTTTCTCCACATCCTTGTCAGCATCTGTTGTTGTTTGTTTTATTAATGGTGGCCATTATTACTGGGGTTAGGTGGTATCTCAGTGTGGTTTTGATTTGCATTTCTCTAATGATGAGTGAGGCTGAACACTTTTTCATGTGTCTGTTGGCTGCCCGTATATCTTCTTTTGAGAGGCGTCTATTCATGTCTTTTGCCCACTTTTTAAAGGGGCTGTTTGTTTTTTTCCTTTCGGTGCATTTGGGTTCCTTGTAGATCCTAGATGTTAGGCCTTTGTCAGATATACAGTTGGCAAATATTTTTCCCATTCTGTGGGCTGTCTCCCTGCTCTCTTGATGGTTTCTTTTGCTTTGCAGAAGTTTGTCAGTTTGATTAGGTCCCTCTTGTCTGTCTTATTTCTTATGGTATGGGCACTTACGGTTTTGATCAGGAATGTTGCCAGTTTCAATTTCTATAAGGGTGTCTCCTGCATTTTCTAAGATTCTTATAGTTTGAAGTTTTATGTTTAGGTCTTTGATCCACTTAAAGTTAATTTTTGTGTATTGTGGTAGGTAGGGTCATGTTTCAACTTCTGCATGTGATCAGCCTGTTTTCCCAGCACCATTTACTGAACAGGTTCTCTTCTCCCCAGTGGTTGTTGTTGGAGGCTTTGTCAAAGATGAGTTGGTTGAGAAATTGAGGCTTTTCTTCTGGAATCTCTATCCTGTTCCATTGGTCTATATGGCTGTTCTTGTACCAATCAGGCTA
>CAUYQG010040312.1:0-14421 GCA_963574415.1 Tarsius wallacei
ATCAAAAAATTAGCTGGGCGTGGTAGCGTGCGCCTGTAGTTCCAGCTCCTTGCAAGGCTGAGGCGGAAGGATCACCAGAGCCCAGCAGGCCGAGGCTGCTGTGGCCGGGAGTGGCCACTGCACTCCAGTCTGGGCGACAGAGTGAGACTCCAACTCAAAAAAAAAAAAAAATGGGGGGACTAAAGATGTATTTATGGTCATGTGACTGGTTGAGAGAAAATAAGAATGTATGTAAATAGGGAGAAGACCAAAAATTGAGCTCTGTCTGGAGCTTTCCAACATTCTAAGATTGGAGAAATTTTTAAAAAAGGGATTTATCTATTTAAAATTATATTTATTTTTTAAATTGACAAAAATTGTACATATTTATGGTACACAGCATGATGTTTTGATATATGTGTACATTTTGGAAAGACTAAAATAAGCTAATTAACATATGCATTACCTCACATACTTATCTTTTTTTTGTGGTGAGAACATTTAAAATCTACGCTCAGCAATTTTCAAGTGTGCAATACATTGTTTTTAACTATAGTTGCCATTTGTAGGATAGATTTCCTGAACTTATTTTTTTCAGTATAACTGAAATTTTGTGTTATTTGACCAGCATCTTCCCAATCCACCCAATCTTCAGCCTCTGGTGACCACCAAATCTACTCTTTGCTTTTATACATTTGAATTTTTAGATTCCACTGTAAGTGAAATGATGCAGTATTTGTCTCTCTGTGCTTGACTTATTTCAGCTAACATAAAGCCCTCCGGGTTCATTTGTATTGTCATAAATGACAGAATTTTCTTCTTTTTGAAGCCTGAATAGTATTCCATTGTGTATATATACCATGTTTTCTTTTCCTGTTCATCTGTCAATGGACACTTAGGTTGATCCCATATCTTAGCTATTGTGAATAATATTGCAGTAACCATCAGAGTACAGTTATTTTTTTGACATGCTAATTTTATTTTATTTTTGAGGTAGGGTTTCAGTCTGTCACCCAGGCTAGGGTGCAGTGGCACAATCACAGCTCCAAAGCCTTGACCTTCAGGGCTCAGGTTATCCTTCTGCCTTAGACTTGCAAGTAGCTGGGTCTACACACATGCACCACCATGCCCAACTAATTTTTTATTTTTGGTCGAGATGAGGTCTTGCTATGTTGCCCAGACTTGTTGTGAACTCCTGAGCTGAAGGAATCATCCCACCTCAGCCTTCTAAAGTACTGGGATTACAGGCGTGAATCACTGTGCCAGATCCATGGATTGTTTTTGAAAAATGCCTTGTAGAGAGGGCTATTTGCACAGAGTGAGCTCTTAAGTCATGTCAAATCAAGACACCCTGAGAGTGGAGCTCTCAAAAGGTCAAATGGTGACAATTCTCTGGTGATGGGCTTTTGGGGAAAGTGCCAAACCCATCCTATTCCCTCCAGTGACTGTTAGACTGTTGTTTTTTTCATAATTACCATGGAGTTTTTATTCTCATGGGTTCTAACTTGCAACTTTTTTTTAGGAGCTAGAGAGGAGATACAAAATGAAGTTGTCATTTATTGTCTTAAGGAAGAAAACAATCAAGAGGAGGCTTTGTGTCTTTAAAAAATGATTACTACCATTGTTCACAAAGCATTTTACTGTTAAAAATTGCTTTAAAAAGTACCACATCTGTCACTTCCATCATCGCCAAAAACAATGATGGTTCCTTCACAGTGCTGGATAAATGACTCTCCATGAATTTCAGAGGATACTTGTTTGGGCAAATCCAACTTCCTTCATGTTGGTTCAGGCACATGGATAGTCTAGGTTCATGTCATTTCATAGGAGCTCTTGAGTTTGCTCTGCAGCTGATAAGTTAAATGTCTTCACCTGAGATTCTCCTCCTATTTCTGTACTGATAATCGCTACAAGAGTAGCCTGAATGTAAGATGGTCACAACAACTGAACTTTCAAGCTTTGCCAAGAAAATTTGAATAGGCCAAACGCTAGGTTCTAGTCTACAGAGCAAAATTTCCAGCCAACATCGTCCTTGGATCTTCTGAACTAGGTAGACAATAGCAAAACATACACACAACAAAAGAAAAGCAAATATACATGAGGGAGGACCCCCAAAAACATGGAATTATTTTTGGGAAGCTGGACTCCTTTTAGTACAGGTTTCTCCTGCTAGGTAAGTGTTCTAGGAACTCATCAGCATCAGTGTAGTGGCTAGTATTGTTGTGAGTCTACATTCAGTTTCAGTGAATTTTTTTTTTTTTTGAGATTCTTTCAGTGCATTTACCCATTTCATGAAGGGTGATTTGCACAAACAACCTGCCCATTCTGTGCTGAGTGTTCAGCAGTTTTTTGACCAAAAAATTCATGATCCCCATGTCTCACCCTTCCTATTCACTCTATATTGCCCAGAGCAACTTTTTTGGTTTCCCTGGTTGAAAAGAAAGGGAAACATCTTGCCAATGTGGAAGAGGTGAAACAAAAAATGGCAGACATACTGAAAGGCATCAATATTGACGAGTTCAAAAACTGGTTTGAACAGTGGAAAAAGCATCTTGACGGGTGTATTGCATCAAATGGAGAGTACTTTGAAGGTGAATGAGGTTTGAACATTTAAGAATAAAGACACAAATTTATATAAATAAACCCCAGGTTTTTTTTTAGTTCCCCTAGTAAATAAAAAAAAAAATCACAAGGGCAGAATTCTGAACTTTATTGAGGCGAAGCAGAATCACCAACAATTCCTTTTATTCTGGTGTTAATTTCATGGGAATTGGGACTTAATTCAAAATAATATGATTTTTTTCATCTTCATCTCTTCTTTCTCTTTAAGTGTGACTGGTCCACTTAGCTGGGTAGAAGATGGTGTCATTGAGTGCCCAGTGTCTTGGGTTGAATATGATATCTCAGCTTTAATTAGTGATGAAACTTTTCAGCAAGTCGAAAGAAAAGTACTCTATAATTCCAGTATTTTTTAACCCTTTTTAAACAAGAGAAAAATAAGCTGATTGTTTTGCTTTTCTTTGATACTCCCTTAAATCTTTGTGAGATAAAATCTGAGTATTAATAAAAAATTTCCTTGATGAGGGTACTAATGAACAGTAAAGTGGCATTTTTGGTAGAAAGAAGGCGCTACAAACAATCTCTTCAACAATCTAATCAGATCTGGGCCCTGAGCAGCTGGTTACAATTCATTGCTCTAGGAATGAAGGGCACAACTAAAGGCCAAAATAAGTTTTCTCAAATTCATTGTCACAAAGAGATTTATCCTGTTGCAGCTTGGAACTTCTTTCTCATGCTTGGTGCAGCTCTGGAGTAAATTCACCACCAGAGTAGATAAATATTTGCCTAAGGATTAAGGTGACTAACACTTTAGAAATATATACATGACTTGATTTCCTAATGAGAGGGTCTCACCATCAGTGTTGATGGTGAATGATAGTTTTAGTTATGTAGAAATCTTACATATGTGTTCTCCTCCCCAGCCTATCTATAGAAAATGTGAATATGGCCGCTGGTTTATGGAGTGGGGAATATCCATTAGTCTCTGGTGGCTTGAGCCAACATAAATGATTCCTTAGAGCAGTGAGATGGAAAACTAGAAATCTAACTAGCTATATGCCAGACAAGGACTAGACTTCCTCCTATAATTAACGTGTGAGGTAGAAACATTGCTCCTTGTGAGGCTTGATGGCCTCTCTGCATCACTAGCTCATTGGGTGTGAATGATGTCTGCTTGTTTATCTGGAAATCTGAAAGTTTGCCTTTGTCTTATCTTTACACCTCATTGCTCCTCCATCTCTTTTTCAAATCCCATTTAAAAGGTATTTAGATATTTCCACCTTGCCCATCTTTCTTAATTTTACTCTGCCTCTCTTGATGGCCTTGTGATTCCAATATCTAATGTTATTTTTTTCAGGATGTATGCCAATCTTCTTCAACACAAACCTTGCTATAAAATATCTCCCAATATTGCTTATGAAACTCAGCCTAGTGCATGAGAATATAGTTGCTTAGATTAGTCTAGGGCAATAAACTATTTCTTGAATTAAGAAAGGTAAATTTATTAAAGGAAAGATACATTGTGAAAGGCACAATAGGCAGGACAATGGCAAGAGTATCTGCTGTCTGCTGCCCAAGTCTTCAATTCTTGAGAATAGCTGCCTTTTTCAAAGAACCTGTTTTTCCTTGGGTACTTCTTGCTCACCCATTGTGGGCTTGCTAAACCACTCAGGTGTTTGGTAGGCAGTTTAGACAAAGAAGTGGGGTGCATGTCTTTCTCTGCTGTGAGTGGGTTGAGCATTTCAGTTTCTGGGCTACCTTCAAAGTTTGTGAATGCCAACATGTTTGTCTGTATTATTCTTGGCAATATTGGTCCTGGAGAGAGTATTTCTTGGATGGATGCTGCACTGCAGGAAATGAGGGTTTCTGGCCAATGTGATACAATTCCAAGGAGCGCTGCCTTCCAGGGAGAGGCTTTCTGTGAAATGTACCATGCCATTGCGTTGAGAGATGTCTATCAGCATCTCAAGGAGACCGATTGTGACCATGTGACTGGAAAAGGAGCTTAAAGGGCAGGTGAGAGAGCTCAACTGATTTTCCCATAACATTTGCAAAACCATTTCAGAACCTAAGATCTGGGAGCTTTTGTAATCAATTTTGCCTAGAGAAAAAGGCACAACTTAACTTACACTTGCTCCAAATCGTTATTTATTTGCTGCATAGGTCTTCTTTAGATCTTGTTGGGGAGGGCAAAGACATAGAATTTAATTTGCTTATTTATAGCGAGGTTGAGGGGAAACTATTTTGGAGAAGATAGTGATTTCCAATCATTGCTTCCTTGTAAAAGAGTCCAAAGGAAAGGCCAACACAATGAAGAGAGCAATATATACTGTGGCATGCTGTCATGGCTTCCCAAATTTAATATGCTGAGTTTCAGGATTTTATGAGGTTTCCCTAAGGAAACCTGTGTATTTATTTAAATAAATAAATAAATAAATACACAGAAGGAGAAAGATCTTCTGTTGCCCAGGCTAGATCATAGCTCACTGCAGCCTTAAATTCCTGGGCATAAGGGATTCTCTCACCTTGGTCTCCAGAGTAGCTGGGACTACAGGTGTATACCACTGCACCTGGTTAATTTTTTAATTTTTTATTTTAAAGGCATGGTCTTTATTTGTCACCCAGGCTATAATGCAGTGGTGTGATCCCAATTGACTCAAGTGATTCTTCAGTTTCAGCCTTCTAAGTAGCTGGGACTATAGGTACACGCCACTATGTCTGGCTAATTTTTAAGTTTCTTTGTATAGACGTGGCCTCACTAGGTTGCCCAGCTGGTCTCGAACTCCCGGGCTCAAGCAATCCTCCTGCCTTAGCCTCCTAAGATACTGGGATTACAGGCCTGAGCCACTGCACCTGACTAATTTTTAAAATTTTTTGTAGAGATGGGACCTTGCTATGCCACCCAGAGTCATTTCAAACTCCTGACCTCAAGTGATCCCCCTACTTTGGCCTCCCAAATTGTTGAAATTATAGGTGTGAGTCACTGCACTCAGCCCCTAAGAGTTTCTTGAAGGAAGGTGGGCCAGGGCTAATATTTAATCTTTCCCTGTTCTATTATCTCCAGATTTCACCCTCTTCACTGTTTTCAGAGAAGACATTTTAAGTCATAACTTCTTACCTTCAGAATAACACAATGAATCAAACTGGATGTACTCATCTTATTCTTTTGGTCAACATCTATTGGTGCCTATTTGTGAAAACAGAAGGACATAATTTTCCTTCTGCCTCAGTGATAGAGTGATAGAGTGTTTTGTGCTTTTAATCAGTCAGTTACCCATCAGTACCTGGCTCCACTTCAGAAGTGGAAGGTCACTTCTTACCTCACAATGGTGTGAGAGCTTATCTTTTAAAAAGAATCTGGTTGTTGGTTGTTTTCTGTGCTGCTTCATCTGGTTTTTTTTTCATATTCAGGATAAGCTTTCATGAGCTAAAAGTATTTCCCAATGGTCTGTCGTGTCTCTTCAAGTATCTCTCAGTTCAGTGCCCTCAGATTATGATGGGTATGCCTGGCTATGAACGCTTTTGGCTGAGGCTGAATAAGCTCACTCTAAGACAGATGTTCAATCTGTAGAAATGTAATAGAAAATCCACTCGGTGCCTCATCAGCCCCAGGTTGATGATGTGATTCCACTTCAGGCACTTTGTCTTCAGTGTAAACTTTTTCATCTATTACTTTGAAGATGGAATGATGGTTTCAAATTGAATATAGGCTGCTGATGGAAACCAGTGCCCATCTCATTGCTTCTGGTGGCCTGCACACTTGTTATTCTTGTCAGTCTGAGAAAAGGCTACTTTTTTCCTCCTTGAACCCTTTTTTGGCTAAGATTTCACGTCTAGTCACTATAGCTTCCCTTTTCTGAAAGGTACCCAGTGCTAATTCTTTCAGCTGCTGTGATAGGTTATGGCTATCCTAGATCTCATCCTCTCCTTCTCACCCTTTCCTTGCCTTCCCCTTCCTCATTGTGTTCTGAGGAGAATCTAAATTTTCTTTTTCTTTCCTTTTCTTTCTTTCTTTTTTTTTTTTGAGTTGGAGTCTCACTCTGTTGCCCAAACTGGAGTGCAGTGGCATGCTCTCAGCTACTGCAGCCCCAGCCTGATGGGCTCAGGTGGTCTGCCGCAGCCTTCCAAGGAGCTGAAACTACAGGCGTGTGCCACCATGCCTGGTTAATTTTTTATTGCAGAGACAAGGTCTTGCCAAGTTGCCTAGGCTGGTCTCAAACCCCTGGGCTCAGGCAATCCTCTTGCTTCCCAAAGTGCTGGGATTACAGGCCTGAGCCACCTCACCCAGCCAGAATCTAAATTTTCAACACAGGTCACCAATCTCCTTTTTAAATGCTTCTTCTCTGAGTCCAATTCCAGTGGGATGGATATTTTCATGTAGGTAGGAGCAAGGCTGACATGCAGCCAGTTTGCGCAGATATGTCTGAACTAGTTGCTAACATGTTTAGATATTCTAAACTGATCAGTAAATGGCCTCTTAATGGGGATGCTGGCTACCTCCCTGCTGTTTTGACTTATTTGGCCCCTCCTTCAGAGGCTCTCCCTTGGAACTCTCTACAAAGGAGCCTCTTGAACCCTGGCCCAGTGCAGTGGCATCCAGAAGTCCATTCTGATTGGTCAGTGCTCATGCCAACTAGTTATTAAATATTTTGAACATTGCCCCTGATTATGAGTCAAAATTTCTTGGCAGAGTTTCCTAGTCCTTCACGTCTATACTTCTAAGTACTGAAACTTTGGGTTGAGAAACTTGACTTCCAAAATTAGGCACCTGTAGTCTTATGGGAAAGAAGTCAGTGCCATATTAGAAAATAAACATGAAGTCTATGTTAACCTATAGTAGCTTTAAAACAGTTTCCCAGACCTAGGCTAAGATCTTCATGGTTTTCTTGATGTGTCCCTGTCTCCTTTTCTCCAAGAGAGTATTTGGCGAAAACTTGGCTTTTAAAGTTTTGGGTAAGGAACGATTGCATATTTAAGAATATTTATCTCCATGTCTTTAAGAAAAAGTCCTAATCTTCTTAAGTAAATTTTTGGAAAGTTTTAAAATTATTACCTCTTTGTTTAGTGGTTTGGCAGGAGGAGATGGAGTTAACTAGCTTCCAGGAATTAAGATTTGTCTTTTCAAGTTAAAAAATTTGTCTTCTGCTTGGCATTTAAAAAAAGATGTGTTTCAATTTGTTCTGTACACATAAGCTCTGAAGTGAAAATTTCAGAACCCTGCAAACAAATGGAATGAACTCTCTTTTGTGTGTCAATATGTAGTTTTATGGATGGGAATGGATGGGCGCATGCCCGTGGCAGGCCCATTCGTTCCTTTCGTGTTTGAAAGCTTTACTCTGAAATGCCTTTAATGGAAGATGTTCGTGTAATATAGAGGTGGTTGTTCACTGTACCAGCACTGATGTGCTGCAGTTTGACCAAATGACTAACTTTGCAAATAGACTATTTATGTCGAGTAGGAGCAAAGCTTCTCCACCAAAGTGCATTTTTAATGATCTACTTTAAGAGTAAGTGGGTTTAGAAGTAGCTGCCCAGGAATCGGATTGGCTGGCACCAATGCCACTTCCCATAATTACCCAATAAACCATAAGGGCTTTGTTGGCACATTTGTTCAAGTCTGTCATGTCAGACCAGCTGCCACCCAGCATTCTAAGTCCACTTCTAATATCCTCTTTAAAACCTTTGTGGAGAAATTTGTTGCCTACACAGCTGAAAAATCTTTGTGGAGAAATTTGATATTGATGCACTGCATATTTTGTAATAAAATGTGCTTTTTAAAAAAATCGGTAATTTTTTCCCTAAATAACTAAAATTATAAAAATCATGCTCCAGACTAAGCTGTTATATTGAGTTTTAAAAATGTTCACTTCTTGGTACATTTAGGATTTGCACCAAAAAAGGCAGATGCACTAACATAAAAGTTGCCGGTTACAAATTCCACCTTGAAACTAGCTCTTGACACTTGTGAAAACAATGCACTTAAAAAATCAAAGTAATAATAGGAAAATTAAATTGTGTTCTGGAGGTAGGAAGGAGCCTGCTCCGTTTCTATGGCTTAAAAGAAAATCTGTAAAGTAAAAAGTAAGAAATCATCCTATACACTAAGTACAATGACAGTGCTTTCTAATTTCTGGATGAAGCATTTCAACTGTATTGTGGATCAAGGAAACCACAAGCAATGCTAGCGATTCAACATTTTTTGAGGAAGAAGAGGAAACTGTTGAGATGATAATAAACAGTGCATTAGGTAAAAACATTTCATTTCATAGGTGGATAGAGATTTTTGGATCTTTCACTTTTACCTTCAGATCTTTCTCTTGAGCTTTCCGGTGTGTTTTTTTATTGACTGGAGGGTGAGTAAACGGCATTTTCTTTGGGCTAGGCCATTGATTGTTGACACACAGAAATTCAACCTATTTTCTCAGAATATAGTGGCACTCTCCCCATTATCATGTAACTAAACATGGGAACAGTGACATACTGAGTAAAGAACATGGCTATTCACTAAGAGAAAGCAACTCTTGCAATGGCTCCAGGAAAGAATAGCTTCACTTGCAGAAACTATCACAGAGTGAATCTTTGTACCACGGTAAAATAAAAACCCAGTATTTCTCTAGCAGAATATTGACTCTGTGGGGAGAAGAATATTGGCAATGGGCTAAAATGAAATAGAAGAAATTAAATGCACTTGACACTAATTGGCTGAAGAAAATTCAGGAGATGTGATAGCAGCAGAGCACAGCAAAATAACACAATTAAGGACACATTAGCCATATGTCTCTGTTATATTGAGAACACATCAACATAAATGACCAGGTGACGACCTTCAGCCTAAACTGGAAAGCGTGTGCCAAAGCCCACAGTTGGTCTGGAAACTAAAGGTGGAAAGTGAAATCAAGCATCACAGGGTGCAAGATGGTAGTGATCTACAACTTGGAGCTGAGGTGAGGACTTGACAAGTAAGGTCTCACCAGGATGCAATACTGGGAACATTGTTTGGATACATCCTATGGATTAAGTGAAACTAAAATAGTTTTTATTAGATCTCAACTTGACCTCTTGTCTGTATTTTATGTCAGCAAATATTAATATGTGACACATGCTAATTAATCCACTGGAAAGAAGCTGTCCTTTTTATTCAAGGGTGAATGCTCTTCCACAGACCCTGCTTCTTGTACATACTCCAATTACAGACCTGATCAAGTGATTCTGTAGTTGTTGGCTTTTGTGTCTCTCTCTTGACTAGCCTTGGATCCTCTATGAGGCAGGCACTGTGTCCTTAGAACCCAGCCTCCTGCCAAACACATTGTGGTCACTGACCTCATGGTTTTCGTGGTGACTCTGCTTCTGAGCCCGGGTGAGTGACTGCTTCTTTAGGAGCCTACGTGACACCTCACATGCATTTTGTTTCTTCTTCATGGGCTTGTCCTAAGGTAGGGCGTGGTCATAATAGTGTGGCTTTCTCTTACACTCATCAGATTCTCATTTGTTCTACTGTTGTTCCAAACTGCCCACATGACTAAAATAAATATGTGGTAAAGAGGTAAAAGAAAGAGGACATGATAAATGAAGGCATCTAATTTAAAAAAAACCCCCACAATTTCTATAAATATTCCGTATGTAGTGGCAGGGTGAAGAATTTAATTATAAATATATTTTAAAATATTTTTATAGAGTGACAGGTTAGATAGGTCCTATAGAAAAAAATTTTGTTGTATCGCTATTTTAGATTCAGAGGGTACACACGCATGTTTGCTATGTGGACATATTGTGTAGTGAGGGGGATTGGGTCTCAGGTCTGTAGAAAAATTTAAGACTTTATATACACACATATGCATACTTGTACCTATGTATGTATGAATATACAAATACTTCATCTGACGTGATCAAACATAGGCCAGACTCATAGATCTTCTGTCTTTGTTACCTACATACTTCTGCCTCAGTTTAAATATATGCACTGGTTGGTATAAGTAGTCCAGTAGTGAGCAAAACTCCATGTTTTATATTACTCTGCTCCATGTCCATGATTTCTGTTTTGTTTGCAAAAGAATATAGGTTTTTATCTCCTCTTTCATAGATTCATAGTGTAGCTCAAAATTTTATACCTGGTTTTTGAGTATGTGTATATTGGGTTCTGGATGAAACCATTTTCATGCTGTATTTTTTATTGTCTGTTTTCTTTTCTAGAAAGGGATTGTCAAAGTTTGCATGGATACACTTTATTGGAATACCAGTCTCAGATTTGGTAACTTGGTTTGATATCTGTTGGGGCTTCCATCAGCCAGAGACTGCGCCAACAGGCTTTTGAGGCAAATGAAATAATTTCTAGCTCTCCCCCTTACTAACTGAGTAACCACCAGCAAGCTGCTCTACCTTTCTAAGCCTCCATTTTCTTATTTGTAAATAAAGTATGGTATATTCTTCATTGGGTTGTTGTAAAGATTAAATACAATAATTTTTATAAAATAACAGGGAAGGTTTTATTAATGATGCATCTTAGTAGGAGAATACTTTGTTCTTCCCATTAAGCGTTTGTCTGCAGTTATTTAACGGGAGAGATATCATTTTACCTCTTTTTACCTTATTTTCTCTGTGACAATGTTAATTCTATAATTCTAGATAATACTGTTTATTAGAGATATTAATTTATTTCATGCCAGAATGTCCTCAAGCCCAATATAATGTAATGATTTAAAGTGAATGAATTCTCATTCTGTCAGAGGCTCCTGTTTTTGCTGATTATATATCTGATATATAGGCAGAATGGAAGGATTAAAAACGAAGGGGATTTTAACTCTGAACATCAGAGTTATATTCACATCCATCATCATCATCATTACCTCCACCACCATGAGTGCCTACTTACTGGCCTTGTCATGTGCTCATGGAAGTACTAAGCACATCATGCAGGATTAACCTTGGAAAAATCCAAGAACATAAGTAGGTACTAGCATCCTTATTTTTCAGATAACAAAGATGAGGAACAAGTAGTCTAAAGTTTTCCGAGATCAGAGATGAATTCAAACTGAGGTCAGTGTAACCACAATATCTGCTTCCTTAACCATTGAATGCTTACTGTCTTTGTTATTATTTTAAAAAGTATATTCTTATGCTTTCTAAGACTATTTCAACATGGCAATACAGTCCTAGATTCCTAGAACCTCAAGAGACTTCTGGGATGAGCATACTCTGCTTTCCTAAATATCACTAGCTATTTTATGTGTGTGTGTGTGTGTGCGTGTGTGTTTGTGTGTGTGTGTGTGTTTGTGCACCCGTAGTTTAGCTTCATCATTGCCACTATACCCTGTCAATCCATACTTGTAAACTATGGCTCATCCATCTCTTGACTGTTGCCCCAGAAGATGAAAGGGAAGTTTCTAGGTCACCGAGACTTCGGGAGTTCCGATTAGAATGTTACTCTGGAGGTACCGCCTTCTGAGGATCATGCCTCAGGTTCTCCTCACCGTCTTAGCTTTTCTGACTTCGTTAGTCAAGTTCAGCCCCCCTGCAGATTTCATGCTTGTTATCTAATCCATGTTTTGGATTTTGTAATGTTCCCTAATCCAGCCTTCTAGAATCTAGCTACGGGTCCCCACCCACATTCTGATCTTTCCTTCACCTTTTATCTCCTGCGTAACATTTTGGCATCATTCTGAACAATTTCTATATTGGGATCTATCTATCTATCTATCTATCTATCAATTTTTTTTTGAGTTGGAGTCTCACTCTGTCACCCAGACTGGAGTGCATTGGCCACTCCCGGCCACCGCAGCCTCGACCTGCTGGGCTCCGGCGATCCTTCCGCCTCAGCCTTCCAAGTAGCTGGAACTACAGGCGCGTGCTACCATGCCCCGCTAATTTTTTATTTATTGTAGAGGTGAGGTCTCGCCAAGTTACCCAGGCGGGTCTCGAACCCACGGGCTCAGGCAATCCACTCATCTCAGCCTCCCAAGGCGCGGGATTACAGGCTGAGCCACCAAGCCCGGCTCTGTTGATGTATTTAATGACATTTATGATCTTGCAAATGTTGAACCAGCCCTGCATTTTGAGGATGGAGCCTGCTTGGTCATGGTGGATGATTTTTGAGATGTGTTTTTGGACCTGATTTGTTAGAATCTTGTTGAGGGTTTTTGCATCTATGTTCATAAGGGATATTGGCCTGTAGTTTTCCTTTTTTGTTGGATGTTTACCTGGTTTGGGTATCAGCGTGATGTTAGCGTCGTAAAATGATTTGGGGAGAATTTCATCTTTCTCAATTGCCTGGAATACTTTCAGTAGTTTTGGTATCAGCTCCTCCTTGTACATTTTGTAGAATTCTGCTGGAAAGCCATCCGATCCAGGGCTTTTTTTGGTAGGTAGTTTTCGTATGACAGAGTCAATTTCCTGGGTTGTTATTGGTCTATTTAGTGTCTCACTGTCTTCTGTTTCAACATGCGGAGGTTGTGTGATATCAAAAAATTCTCCATTTCATTTAGGTTATCAAGCTTGTTTTCATATAGGTGCACATGGTAATCTCTGATAATCTTTTGTATTTCTTCAGGGTCAGTTGTGATTTGATCTTTTGTATTTCTGATTGTGTTTATTTGGGCTTTTTCTTCGTCATTCTGACTAGGGGGCCCATCAGTCTTGTTAATTCTTTCAAAGAACCAGCTTTATGTATTGTTGTTTTCTATGATATTTTTGTCTTCTGTGTCCTGTATTTAGGCTCTTATTTTGGTGATTTGGATTCTTCTGCTAAAGTTGGGGTTTTGGTGGTCTTCTCCTTCCAGCTCCTTTAGATGATTTGTTAGGCTCTCAACTTCTGATCTTTCCATTTTCTTGATGTCTGCTCATAGAGATATAAATTGCCCTCTGAGAACTGTTTTCAGGGCATCCCAGAGGTTTTGGTAAGAGGTTTCTTCATTTTCATTTGTTTCCAGGTATCTTTCAATTTCTGCTTTGATTTCAGTGTTGACCCAGTAATTGTTCAGCGTCATGCTATTTAGTGTCCATGTCTTTGTGGACTTTGGGGACATGTTGTTGGTGTTGATATTTATTTGTATTCCACAGTGGCCTGAGAATGTGCATGGCAAGATTTCAACCTTTTGGAATTTGTTTATGCTTGATTTATGGCCAAGGATGTGATCAATCTTGGAGTGTGTTCCATGTGGTGATGAGTAGAATGTATATTCTGTGGTTGTTGGGTGGAATAATCTGTAGGTTATCTGTTAAGTCCATTTGGTCGAGAGTCAAGTTTAGGTTCTGGATCTCCGTGTTAATTTTTTGCCTCGATGATCTATCTAGGGTTGTTAGTGGGATATTCAAGTCCCCTGCTATAATAGTGTTAGAATCAGTATCTTTTTTTAGTTTACTTAGTAGTTGCTTTATAAATGCTGGTGCTCCTGTGTTGGGTGTATATATGTTTAGGATGTATATTTCTTGTTGATGGATTGAACCTTTTATCATTATGTAGTGTCCTTTTACATCTTTTTAAATTTTTGATAGCTTAAAGATTGTTTTGTCTGATGTTAAGATTGCATCTCCTGCCTTGTTTTGTGATTCATTTGCCTGGAAACTCGTTTTCCAACCTTTAACTTTGAGTCTGTGTGTGTCCTTGGAAGTGAGATGAGTCTCCTGAATGCAGCAAATAATTGGGTCATGGTATCTTATCCAGTCTGTCATTTTGTGTCTTTTCAGTGGTGCATTTAGTCCATTCACATTCAGGCTGATTATTGAAGTATACTTGTTTATCCCTGTCATGAGGTTCTTATATAGTTTTTCCTTTGCTTGTTTTCTTTTGGCTTTGGGGTTAATGTATGTGTGTGTTTTTCAAGTTTCCTGTTGCGCTGTATTCTCTGCTGATTCTGTTCTCTTTGGAAGTGTGTGGTCAATCTTTTTTTT
>CAUYQG010040318.1:0-12305 GCA_963574415.1 Tarsius wallacei
TTTTTTTTTTTTTTTGGGTTTGAGTCCCACTCGATCGCCCAGACTGGAGTGCAGTGGCCGCTCCCGGCCACCGCAGCCTCAACCTGCTGGGCTCCGGCGATCCTTCCGCCTCAGCCTTCCGAGTAGCCGGAATTACAGGCGCGCTGCCACGCCCGGCTAATTTTTTTGATTTATTGTAGAGATGAGGTTTCGCCTGCCCAGGCAGGTCACGAACCCGCGGGCTCAGGCAATCCACTCACCTCAGCCTCCCAAGGCGCGGGATTACAGGCTGAGCCACCGAACCCGGCTTAATTTTTTGATTTATTGTAGAGATGAGGTCTCGCAGAGTTGCTCAGGCTGGTCTTGAACCTGTGGGCTCAGGCAGTCCTCTCACCTCAGCCTTCCAAAGTACTGGGATTATAAGCCTGAGCCACTGCACCCAGCCACATGGTGTTTTCATAACGGTGGGAGTGTGTTCGGTTCTACAGGAAATTTAGACTCAGAGCAGCTAAGTAGCATGCTCAAGATGAAGCTTCCACATGGTGAAGCCACGATGCAGCTCCAGATCCATCTGATTCCGAAACTAGTATGTCCCCACAGTACATGCTGTGCTCCAATATGAATGAACATTCTCAGAAGAGTTGAACTCAAACTGGATCCTCGCTTTAATAGGACAGCTGTAAAAAGAAGGTAGCTAGAGCTGGAAGGGGGTGCATCAGCCCTGCTTTTCTCTCCTGGAGTCAGTGGGTATGCAAGTATAGTGGCTGAGCATTCCTAATCTAAAAATTCAAAATCTGAAATGTTCTGAAATCCAAAATTCTTTGAGTGCTAACCTGGTGCTCAAGGAAATGTTCATTGGAGTTTCTCGAATTTCAGGTTAGGAATGCTCAACAGGTATGCTACAGATATTCCAGAATCTGAAAAAAATCCAAAGCAGTTTTGATCCCTAACATTTTATATAAGGGAATCTCAGCCTGTATTTGAGGTTTGAGTTCTTTGAGGTAGGAAGAGAGGGCAGGCACCTCTTGAAGGCCACAAAGCAAAGTTCAGGTGGCCCTTGATGGGACTGGTATTAATACCAGTTTGAGTCAGTGTTGAGAATGACAGTGATAGGCAAATCTCAGCTTTTAAAAAGATGATGGGAAGGGCTGGGCACAGTGCCTCACGCTTATAATTCCAGCATTTTGGGTGGCTGCAGCGGGAGGATTGCTTGAGCCCAGTAGTTCAAGACCAGCATGGGCAACATAGTGAGATCTTGTCTCTAGAAAAAATCTAAAAGGAAAATTAGCTGAGTGTGGTGGTGCATGTCTGTAGTCCCAGCTCCTCGGGAGGCTGAGGTAGAGGGATCTCTTGAGCCCAGGAAGTTGAGCTGTGATCATGCCACTGCACTCCAGCCTGAGTGATAGAGTGAGACCCCCAACTCAAAATGGCAGGAAAGACCTTTAGAGGTTATTTAGACCACTCCTGTCACTTTTGGCAGGGTGGGTATTACAGCTTTAATGTACATATAATTCACTTGATTAAAGTGTACAGGTCAATGGTTTTTAGTTTATTCACAGAGTTGTGCAACAATCACAGTAAATTTTAGAAAATTTTCTTTACCTCAGAGGGAAACTTAATACCCTTTAGCTGTCACGTCTGAAGTCCTGTTTTACAAGCACTGATCCACTCTGCTGCCATAGATTTGCCCATTCTGGACATTATATAAACGGAATCATGTAACATGCAGTCTTTTGTGACTGACTTGTTTCACTTAGTGTGTTTTCAAGGTTCATCCATATAGTATAGCACATCGTTATTTCATTCCTTTTTATAGTCAAATAGTGTTCTGTCTGTATGGGTATACCACATCTTATTCATCCAGTAAGTGGTGGACACTGGAGTTGTTTCCATTGTTTGGCTGTTACGGGTAATGCTCCAATGAACATTTGGGTACACATTTTTGTGTGGCTGCTCGATTTTAGACGGAGAAGTGAAGTGGAATGGGGTGATTTAGCCAGTTCCCAGTGTATTGTGCGTGTCCAGTGTGTTGTGCAACTGGAGTCTGTGGTGCCGTCTGCTTGGCCAGGATGGTAGCTAGCCATAAGGAACTGGAAACATGTAGTATTTATGGAAGAGATTGAAATGATACTTGATTTTGGGCCTTTTGTTCCTTTGGGAGGAGTGGCACAATTGTGTGTGGTTGGACTTTGGGATCACATTTTCTGTTGATGCTCTGCAACCCAGGACAAGTGACTTCTGTAAGCCTTGGCTTTCCCATTTGATAAATGGAATTAATACCTACCTTGCAGTGTTGTGAAGACTTGAATGATTAGTAGTTAAGGCAGCCTGTGGTATGCCTGGCTGTCCAACTGGTACCATTACTTAGGAGACACCAAGGAAAATGGTCTTGAGGGGGACCTGTAATGATCCCAAGCAGTCACTAGATGGCAGAGAAACAGCAAGGAAAGTCTGGCC
This sequence comes from Tarsius wallacei, assembly GCA_963574415.1. Classification (NCBI taxonomy): domain Eukaryota; kingdom Metazoa; phylum Chordata; class Mammalia; order Primates; family Tarsiidae; genus Tarsius; species Tarsius wallacei. The sequence goes on from CAUYQG010040318.1 coordinate 2,437, forward strand.
TGCTGTGCACCCGGGACTTAGCAAGGTTTCTTGAGTTTCTGTCTTTCTCTATGCCCCCAGAGGAGAACACAGGCTCCCAAACACAGCTGGAAAAAGAACCAGCTGACTACCGAGTTTCATCACCTCTACCTGCTGCCTGGCCTTCCCTTCTGAAAACCACTACTGCTCCCCAAAGCCAATGATTTTGCTTCCCATTTCTTAAATAATTGCTGCCAATTGCCTAAACCCTAGTCTGCTTACCTTTCAGCCAAGCATCAGTCTTCATTTTTCTTGGTATTTTTTTTTTGAGTTAGAGTCACTCCATTGCCCAGGCTGGAGTGCAGTGGCATGCTCACGGCCACCCCAGCGTCGACCTGTTGGACTCAGGCTGTCCTTCTGCCTCAGCCTTCCAAGTAGCCAGAATTACAGGCACGCGCTACCATGCCTGGCTAATTTTTGTTTTGACTTATTGTAGAGATGAGGTCTCGCCAAGTTGCCCAGGCTGGTCTCGAACCTGTGGGCTCAGGCAATCCTCTTACCTAGGCCTCCCAAAGTGCTGGGATTATAGGCTTGAGCCACCCGTGCCTGGCCATTTTTTTTAAAAAACTGGCTCATGAATCAAGCCTTGGTGCAGACTCTACTCTGTCTTTGTGGAGCTTGCACACCAAATCCTCTGTTATATACAGACCCGTTCCATCCCTACAAGTAGCATCTAGTTCAGGCTGTCAGGGAAGAGTGATATGTCTGTGTGTGGGATGGGGCTGGGAGAGAATTGGTTGATTTCAGGGCCGTAGAGGAGTTTGGGTTGGTTGGAGTGTGTGCAATAGAGGTCTCTCAGGGGCTGGCATTGGGACTGTTACACCAGGTGACCTCATTCTTAAGCAGTTCAGAGCCTAGGAGGCCAGAGGGGGTAAGGAAGGGTCATGTTTACCTTTTCCCTGGGCCACTTTGGAAGGTTTCCTATACTTGGTTTCTCTCAGCCCCTTTTGCTCCCAAGAAGGGGAGGGGAGTGTGTTGCTAGGAGAGTTGAGGCTTTTCAGTTTGTAAAGGGCAGTGAGGAGAGGATGGAGGAAGCAGAGAGTTAGGGGCAGATTGGTGGGTCCTGGGCCAGAAGCGGCCTGGAAAGGGCATGCGGTCCAGCAATGAGTGTCCGAGGTAGGAGGAGGCTACACTGCTTGTCCTGATGCTCTGCCCCGGGCTGGAGTGCCCCTGGGCAGACCTGGCGCTTAACCAGGAGTGAATGGCAGGTCCACTCATGGCCTCAGCAGGCCTGGCGCTTTGTTTAGTTCACTGGAAATCAGTTGGCTCTGATCGCATGTTGTCCGATCTTCTTAATGTTGTCTTTTCTTAAGCTGTGTTTGAGCCTCTCTTTGTATCTAGATGGTGTTCAGATGTGTGAACAGAGGAAAGGCAGAGAGGAGAGTCAGGAATGAAAAGCAACCACCATTCATTTATGGAGCAGCACACAGAGTCCTTCATATTCGCCTCCAGAAAGCCCAGGAGGCAAGTAGGACAGGTGTTCATTTTACAAATGAGGAAACTGGCTTAGAGTTGAACGTCCATGGGATTACACGGATTGAACTGGAGTCTTTTGACTCTGCGTCCAGTGCTCCTCTTCTTGGGCTCCTTGCTTTTGTGTGGTGGTGCTCCTTTCTCCCCTTTCCTGTGGCTAGGAGGGCCAGGACTAGCCTTCCACCAATTCACAGAGTGGCTGTGATTCATCCTTAGCACTTCCCTGTCCCTGTTTTTCTCCATGAAGCTGCATACCCTTGGGACAGGCTGTTGCTGTCTCTTGGGCAGATGGAGCCCAGGCCGATAGTTGCTGCCTCAACTTCTAGATGAAGGAGTTTCGGTTTTTTAAAGGCACCTCTCCCTTGACCCTTGGAATTGAAAAACTAAAAGTTAGGGAAGAGGAGGCATTAAAAAAAAAGTTTTCAAGTTGCCTCAAGTTACGGGCTTTGGAGATTGAAGTTTCGAATCCGTTTGTGCCATCTAATAGCTGCAGCTTTGGACAAGCCCATTCACCTCTCTAGCTGTAGTTTCTTCATCCCCCAAGTTAAACAGTGGCTGTGCTGTAGGGCTGGTGTGTGCCCAAGAATGGCATGCTCTGAGTACATCACACCTGGCTGTGCATTCTCCTGTGTACTGCCAAGGTTACCTTCTTGGTTACCTTCTGCTCTGGGGTGCTGAGACAGGAATCTCAGACGAGGCCTGGTTCTTGGGAAGCTCACCCCAGAGGCTATAGAATCTGATGCGTTTGTACTTTCCCAGGAGAAGGGGGAGGATGTCTTTAAACTTCTTGCTGGCTGCTGGACCCTGAGACAAAGGAGAGACAAGCCCCAGGGCTGAGACAATCATGTCTTTATTATCTCAGATGTCTCAGGCCTGTCCCCCGCCTGGAGATATATGGCCGGGAAGGCTAGCTCCATGGCCTCGGCTAGATTCCAGGTTCTAGGAATGTCTGGCTGTTTTATAGCAAACAGGATCACGCACAACAGCCCAGCATCCCTGCATCTCCGCCCTAGTGAGCTCCATTCTCCCTGCCAGCTTGTAAAACAGTGGGACCTACAGCAGTGAGACACGGGCCCCAGGGCTCTTGGGGGTCCTAGCAGCCTGGCACAGGGTAGCAATCCCGGGCAGTGGTGAGCCCATCGAAGCCTCTGGGCACAGGGCCAGCAGTGCTGCCTTGACCATATCAAGGGACCATCTTCCAGACCAGGCCTGGCTTAGTTCTCACTTGCAAGCTGTGGGCTGCCCTGATTCTAGCCTGCTTCTGTCCCTTTTGACCCCTTTGGGGAGCAGCTGCAGGGAGCCATGGAGAAGACTTGTTTATGGATGCACTTGGCACAGGATGGGAGACCAGCAGCGATGAGTCCTGAGTTCCAGCTTCCAGCTGCTCCCAGGTGCTGAGGATCCTTCCACTTGGGCTCGGAGAAACAAGTCCACACTGTTGTCTTTGGCTGAGGCTTCAGGAACTTGGAGATGAGGAGACTAGAAGACAGTGGGTCAGATGGCTGTCCAGGGCATCATTTATAACATAGCCGTGTGGGCTGGCCCACCTGGGAGGCCTGCTGCAGGGACCACGGGTCAGGGACCCAGGCTGAGGCTCTTTTCTGGGGCCCTGAAAGGGGGATTATGGAGTCCTGAAATCCAGGGCTAGTAGTGGGTGGAGATGGTTTAGTCCCTTTTCTTCTTTATTCGGGGGAGTCCAGAGTAACAGCCATAGAGCTGCAGCATTTAGAGAAGGGTTAGAGCCTACCACCGTGTTGCCCTCATCAGGGTATGTTCTGTCTTGTACCTGAGTGTGCTGCCTTCTTCCCCTGACATGCATGCCTTGGTTCATTTGACATTGATTTAGTGCTCCCCCATCCATGAAATACGTGTTCCAGGTTCCACTGTGAAGGGGCTTACAGTTTAGGGGACACGAATATGTTAGCAGTGGTGGTGGCTGAGGCCGGCTGTGTGCCCAGTGCTTGATGTGCTTCATCTTCATGACAGCTCTGTGCCGTGGCTACTCCTGGTTTACAACTGGGGAAACAGGCCGAATGACTTGTCCAAGGTGCACAGCCAAGTTGGTGGAGAAGCGAGGTTGACTCCAGAACTTTTAACCACTAGCTCCCCTGGGGGGGTTGGGGAGCAGAGAATAGCTGGTGGACAAATGGTGTATACAGTTTGAAATGTATACATTTGTATACATCACAATTGCTTTTTAGCCACAAGATTTACTTTGAAGTGTTGGATAGAATTAACCAGTCAGGTCTTTTGTCTCAGAAGCAGGGGGCGTAGGTAAAGGGTACCAGTGAGTTGTGTGGAGCTGTGGCCCTGGAGGGTGTGATGGAGGGAGTACCCTATTTTTCCCCTGCCATTCTGGGATCCTCTCAAACTGAAGCCTGCTGTGGTTGAAAATGTGCATCTGAACACTTTGGGTACTGGAACTTGGGCCATGCTCAGTGTTTCCTAGGCTCTGAGAGGAGTGGGTTGGGGTGTGAGTGGAATGTTGTCATAGTGGACCTGGCTGTGACAGCTGGCCCCTGTGGGAAGGGCGAGTGCATGGCCCAGGTCAGATGTGCAGGGGACAGGAGAGGGAGCTGTTTATTGGTCCCTGCATCCTGGTTCGGTTCTCAAGGTCATCCTTGAGATGGTGCAGACGCGGCGGCTATGCAGCTTTGGCGTGCAGGCTTTTCACCACACCATGTCTGTTTTTTTGAAGGGCAAGTCCAAAGTCCCCTCTCTCATCCTCTTCTCATGTGAATGACTTAGCCGCCCCCTCAGCTGCCCTTTTTCTGGATTGAAGCCATCTGAATTCATGGCAGCCGTCCCGCCCCCTCTTGGTCACTTCTCGGGATCCTCTCCAGCTCCGTGATGAATCAGAGGGGCAGCAGCTCGCCCTGCCCTGGCTGTGATAACCATCAGCCATTCCTGAAGCTTCCCAGGTGGCTCCAGCCGCTGTCCAAGAAAGGGATGGGGGAGGAGGCCCAGACTACAGGAGGTGCTGGGAGGAGGAGGGATGGGAAGACTCCACGGGGAAGAGAGACTCAGCCAGTTCTGGTGTCATCTCAGCCCTCACAGTCCCAGCACACACTTCCTCTCACACATGAGGAAGGAGCTGTGTGCTGGCCAGTGGCTCCCATTGGTGTCCTTCACGGTCCTTCCCAGCCGTGACGCACTTCCTATAGTTGCCTCACCTGGCCCTCCAGCAGCCATGTCGGTAGAGGTATAGGGTAGGGAGGCCCTGCAGGATGGAGGCTTTGGAGCTAGACCTGGGACCAGTCCTGACTCTGTGCTAGCTTTACCTGTGTGGTACAGATGAGGTCGAGAGGTTTACAACCTTGTTTCAGACTCCACAGGCTGCCAGCAGTGGGGGGCTGGAATGAGACCCCTGTCTTCTGGTGCCAGGAAAGAAACTTCATGGAGAAAGAAGGGAGAAGCAGCGTCTGTGGGGCTCTGGTTAGGTGTGGGTTAAAGCTTTGCCTAGGAATCTGCTTGTTTCTGTGTACTTATGATCTGTTTGTTTTCCTTCAGTTTCCTAGTAAAAGATGTTTTTGAAAAATTACCTCCCTGTTTGGCTGAACCAAAGGGGAAAAGGACTCATTGACTCCTCTATACCTTGGTCCAGGCTGGATGTTTAAGAGCCAGGTGTGGGAGCAGCCCAAAAGGGGTTTGGACGGTGGATTGTCGGCCCCTTCCTGCTATGGACAGGAACCCGACAGCCAGTCTGGCAGGCTTGGAGCTGGGACTGAGGTGCTGCCACACCAGCTGGCAGGGGGTGGGGAGGACCGCAGTGTTCAGCTGTGGCTTTACTTATTTATTTACTTTTTTATTGGAGTCTCACTCTGTCACCCAGGCTGGAGTGCAGAGGCACTCTCACGGCCACTGTAGCCTCGACCTGTAGGGCTCAGGTGATCCTTCCACTTCAGCCTTCCAAGTAGCTGGAAATACAGGTGTGTGCCACCACTCCCAGCTAATTTTTTGATTTGTTATAGAGACAAGGTCTCACCAAGCTGCCCAGGCTAGTCTTGAACCTTGGGTTCAGGCAATCCTTTCGCCTCTGCCTCTCAAAGTGCTGAGGTTACAGGCATGAGCCACCGTGCCCAGCCAGCTGTGGCTTTATCCACTCCAGCAGTGCACCTGCAGCCTTGACCTAGAGAGAAAGCCATCTACAGAGCAACGTGTAAGTCCCCAGCAGAGTGGCGGTGTTTAGCTGAGCCCAGCCAGAGACGGATGCTGTGTGGGGAATAGGGTAGGCTCAAGGCTCTGAGATCTGGCCAGACAGTATCAAAAGTAGGTCTAGGTTAGCAGAGGCGTGAGGAGAGTGGAGAGCTTGCAGAACTGAGGAAGGCCTTTGTAACACACTGCATCCTCCTGGAAGCCCATAGCCCCCTTCCCTTCTGTGGGCCTAGTCTCCCCTGTAGATGAGGCTGAAGCATGCATCTGCCTCCTAGCCTCATTACCCAGCAGGAAGTGTGTCTCCTGTCCTTGTGCATACCACACAGGATAATGCCGGTCAACAAGGTGCTCAGTGGACAGTGTGGTGTCGAGTGTTGACTGGTAGCAGTATTCTGAGGGGACCTTGTGCACTCAGAGGCTACATCTGACACCTTCCTATGTAGATGCTCCAGGAGGTAGCAGGTTCTGATGTTGCTGTAGAGTCTGTTTTTGACCTTTATTCCTGGCAGGAGGCTTCTGGGGACTTGGAGGATAAAAAGGGGGTTCCTGGGTAGGTGAGAAACCAGACTGAGGCTTTGGTTCAAAAAGGGGAAACCCCAGCCTGGGGCTGATGAAGGTGGAGTTGGTCTGGGATTGATCAGGGGTGGGCGAGAAGGGCCTGGCCTGGGGTGTGGGTGTTCCCGGTGGCTGCTGGGTCGAGCTGCTTAAACCCTGAAGAGCCACTTTTCACCCAGGACCAGTCTGGCAAAGCTTGTCCTGGGTCCTTCCTACCTCCCTTGGTACCATCTTCCCCAATTACCAGTCTCTGGACCTCAGCTTGTTCCTTCTCCTGAGTCCCCCTTTGCCTTTCCAAGTCTTGGGGGTGCTGGCAGGCTAGGCCCTGGCCCTGCTCCAAAGTCCCATGTGTAGTCTGTTCTCTGCTTGACTGTGAGCTCCTTGAGGGCAAGGGCCAGATCGAATGACCTCTGGGCTTTCGTGTCCAGCACTGAGCCCCGTCATCCTTGGACCCTGACCGGGAGGGTCCAGCCCCTCCCAACCCTCCTAGCCTCAGTTGTTGGGACTGGCCAAGGTGGCACAAGCCTGAGTTGGGCCTTCTCCCTCACAGGTGGCATGGGAGGGGCTGGGGGCATGTGCTGAATCAGAATATATGGCTCCTTGTGTCCTGTTTCCTCTTCCCGTCTGGCCTGAGGCTTGGGAACAGTGGCTGCCTTTCTGGGGCAGCCGGGACTCCTGGCCAGAGTGTGCTCTGCTGGGCACTGTCAGCTCTTCAGAGGCCCTGGTCCTCCTCTTAACCTAGAGAAGGCCCTGGGTTATTGGTGTTGTTCTTGGCGGACCACCGGGCCCCTCAGCAAACAGGGAGGCGAGTGTGCACCCGGCCTGGGCCTGTTTGTGTTGGCCTCGCCAGGCGGGGGATTAGCTCAGCTGGGCTGCTAATTGCCTCCGAAGTGCCGGCCGGGATGCTGACAAGGGCTGGGCTCTGGTCCCCTCCTCCCCCAGCAGGCACAGTGCCAGCCTTGGGGGCCTGGCTCAGAAGGGCCCCTTCTCTCTCCTGTCAGCGCCTGCTTGGCCTAGACCCTTGAGATGCGGGCAGGGGGTCACCAGGACTGGCGGCTCAGGAAGAAATGGGGGGAGAAGCCTATGAAATCATCGCCTAGGCCAGGCCAGGCCATGCTTCACACACCCTCCCCCATGTGCCTCAGACTCCCCCTCCCCTGCTTTCTTCTGAAACTCAGCACTTTCTTCTCTTATGAGGACGCTCCTGGGCTCCTCTGCCCAGACACAGTCACTGCCCTTGGGTCCCTTGGCACCTTCTCTTCTTGTCGCCTTCCCTGCATCTCCTCCCTTCCCCCCACCTTCTCCTCACCCTGTTTCTAGCTCTAGGCCTCCCTCAGTTGTCTAGCCCCTGGACTTCCACCGTGTTTTCCTGTGTTCTCTGGCCCTTTCTTGGCCTCTGGTGCTTCCCAGGTGTCCCCTGGACTGCCTGCTCTTGGGAGGAGGCTGAGAGGATGTCCACTTGGTCACTGCATTCCCACCCTCTCCCAGAGGCCTTCAGCTCTGAGGGCAGTGTCCAGGAGGGAGCCTGAACACAGTGACTCTGCCAGCCAGCTGGCCCAGCCTGGGAGCCTACAGGCCTGCCTTCCATCACACGGGCAGTGTCCTCGGCCTACTGCACCCTCTCTGCGGCTCAGGCACTCCCACTTGCGCTTCTGGCCTTGCCCCACTTGACCCTGCTCCCTGGCCTCACTCTGATTTTCTCAGACATCAGGACCCCATTCAACTACTCCAGCCCGAGCCTTGCCAGAGCCTTGCCAGCTGCTGCCTGGGTATCCAGGCCCCAGGAATCTGCTTGGGTAGAGATTGCCTGCTTCTAAGCTCTGCGAGGGCCTGAGTCTTGAGGCAGCAGCTTCAGCCTTGACCTCTGCTGCACATGGTCTCTGCTTTCCTCCCCGTTTCATCCTGCTTCCAGCTCCTGTCATCCTGTAACTGCCTTAACTGCCTCCTATGTTCCTGAAAAAGGAATAATAATGTTTACAACAAGAGTTGCCATTTGTTAAGTTGTACATACATTTTATTTCACATCTCTGAGAAATAGGTTCTGTTGTTATTTAGCCCTATCTGAGAAATAGGTTCTGTTGTTACTTAGCCCTATCAAAGTGTGTGTGTGTGTGTGTGTGTGTGTGTGTGTGTGTGTGTGGGGGGGGGAGGTGAGGGGGGCAGTCCATTTTACAGGTTCCATCCAGTGAAGAAGTGGCAGTGCTGGGACTTAAACCCAAGCCTGCTGATTTCAAAGCCTGGGAACTTGTCACAGTTCTAGAAAATGTTTGGGCATGGACACCTTGACTTCTTTGCTCTGCCATGTTGGCACCTCTGTCCCTTTTCTGTCTTTGATCCTGATTTGAAGATGCAGTGTCCTTTGCCATCCACCCATACTCTAGGTCTTGCCCCCCTCCCTTTGTGTGTCATCTCTCTACCCCAATTCTTCACAAATTCACGTGTACCCCTGCTGTCCTAAAAGAGCATTCCTTCAGTCCTTTACCCTGATAAGATTTTGGAAAGCTGAGTGCATAGTGACCTGTTCCCAATCTGGTATTCTTTTACTGCAGTGGGCGTGGGGGACAGGCCATGGTAAGAACCAAAACTTCACACAATTAGAATGGGGGTTGCTGAGAGATTACCCTGAGTGTCCCCATCAGCAGAGAGCTCCCTCAGCTGTGGCTTTTGGCTTGAGTTATATGAAGTCAAAAATGTCCTCCTGACTGGGTTCTGTTCCTGGAGTTGACCTCTTATGTCCCTGGATCTCAGACCCTCCATCCATAGCAACACTCATGAAAGATCTGCTCAGCTCATGCAGGCCAAGGCTCACGTAGCTGGCCATGGCTCAGTGGAGTGTGCGTTGAGTGTTAATGGGATTTCAGAGAGCATGTGGGTGGGTCCCTGTATCCCTCACACCAGTCACAAGCAAGGCAAAGGGGATCCCCAATTTTAGAGTTTGCTACTATTTATCTGCTTTTTCTCATGTCCTTCCCCAGGTCATCTGTTTTATGAAAAAAGTCACTGTCACAATTGCAAGATAAAGAAATAATCATTTTATCGTGCATCAGACTGTGTCATGGGGATGTCACAATGGCAAAGAGCCTAGTATAAAAGTTGGAGGATTGGGTGGAGGCAGCAGAGTAAGGTAGCAGCATCCAGAGCTGGGATCTCCCCAGCCCTAGGCCTCAGGATGTCACCTTTGCCTTGGGATAAAATTAGTAGAGAGTGGTTTGGGCAGGACGTGGTCCCATGGGCCAGTTTCGAGACCCCTGTGGGACCAAGGGTGGGTGGGCTGTTAGGCCTGTGCCCGTTCCTCTTTTTTATTTGGGGCAGCTTGGAGCTGGGCATGGCCAAGGAAGCTCCCTTTTCTTGTGGCTGTGGATTCCTCTGGCCTTGGCGGTGCTGGCAGCAGCAGGGCTGGGCAGGAGTTCCTAGAATCTGGTCTGACTGGCTTTGAGGAGCTCCCTGGTGGGTGGGAGGTGAAGCCTGTGGACAGACACAGCCCTCACTTCCTCCTGGGGCATGCCCGTCACACCAGCCTCTAGCCCAGCCCCTCAGTTCCCTGGGTTCCTCGAGAGTGGGTTCCTCTGTCCCTGGAGGGGAGGGGTCCCATGTTCCCTTTGTCTGGGTCTGGCCTCAGCTAGTGAGGAATAGTATTTTCCCTGGCTGAGTAGACAGCTGAACAGAGC
>CAUYQG010040319.1:0-20517 GCA_963574415.1 Tarsius wallacei
ATTGAATTTCTAGCAGTAGTGCAATGCTTTAGGTACTCTAGAGACATAACATCAAAGTATGTGAAGTACTAGGCAAACTCCATAATCAGCACTTAAAATATATTAGCTTTTAACATAACATAAAACGTGGATTTGTGAAAGTGTGAGGTATGGTCCGGATGTCACCTCTGTCCCTTATACCTGTCTGCTTCCTGATCCTCCCCCAGGGAGTGGCCTCTAGCCAAAACTGGTCTCTGAAGGGCATGAAGATGCCCAATAATGAGTCACAGCGTGCAGGTGATGAAGCAAAGCTGGAAACAATGAGGTCACCACACGCAATCAATGTCATTGCACACACGGGATAGGCATTTGCTGAATTGGATTGCTGGCCGGTAACACTGTTTTCTGTTCTGTCCTGAAGTGAGGTTTTCTTTCCCACAAACCGGCTGCCATGGGTGCCTCATGGGCGACCCTTCCCTCACCATCTACCGCCCTGGGTGCCTCCTGTGAGTTCTAATAAACCGATGTCTCTCCCTGCTGGGCCTACAGGTGACTTCTGTGGAACAGGTAAAAAAACTTTACATGCCAGCCCTTTAAGATTTGGGAATGGCACCTTACAGAAAGCAAAGGGCATTCATCAAATAAACCTCTAGTCATTTTTTTCTTCTAATCAAAAAGTAATTCAGGAGGTTCTGGAGCAGATACACTGCTTATCTGTTTCATCCTGAGCCAAGTTGTAGGAAGATGTTCACCTTTAGAAGCAGCATGTGTTCTCTGGATATCCTGGAAAAGACATATATTAGTTTCAACTGCAGTTTTAGAACATTTATTCTGTTCCCCAAACTTGAAATATACCCTCAAAAATCATGTTCTTAGAGTTTTTGTGAAAAGTTTTTAAGGTTAAGAGAGTTGATCCATTACCACACTTGGCTGTTGATTCTGGCCTCATTTGAAGGTCTGAAGGTTGAGTTGAAGGTCAGCTAACTATCGTAAATACTTTCTACCACATCCCTGCTGCCACAGGGGTGACTGCAATGTCTTTTAATGCCCTCTGCATTTTGCTGTTGCTGTCATGATACATTAAGGATTCAAGGATCCTTAAGAATTACTTCCTGATATTTGTCTTTCTTTCAGAATACTTTCTTTATTCCCTTATATTTGTCTCTAAGCATCTCTATGAGCAAAAGAAAATTATGGATGCCATTGAACCACAAAGGAAAATCTTTATCTGTAGCTTAAAACATTACAAAAGTAAGATGAAGTTCTGAAATTTAATAAGCTTTTGAATACCATAATTATTCAAATTAATGTCAAGTTCTGTTGATTAGCTACCTATTTAAAACTTTAAAAAAGAAACATCCAAATACTGTATTTAAATGGTCAATAAAACAAATGAAAACAGGACATTTAAGGATAGCTAGCAATAAATAAATAAATAAATTCCTTAAAGGTCACAGTCAAATAAAAAATATGAGGAAATTTTAATAAAGTAGGATATTTAGAATAAAAATATAAAAGGAACATAGATTTTAATAATTGAATTTTTTCTATGGGTGATAGATGGTATTTAGAAACATTTCAGTTACACATTTATAAAATTTATTTTAATATTTCCAGGTCCAGAAAGACTTTTGGGGTGCAGTTTAATTAGTAAAAACAAAGTCTGTTAAATATGTCTGCAAATAAACTACCATAGTGTTTGAAAGAGTTTTGATGAAATGAAGAATGTATATACTCACAATGCCTCCCAGTTCTTTATATTTTGCTAAAATAATTTCAGTCTATGATTAAAAACTAAACAAAAATTGTGCATACAAATTTGAGATGATTAGATCAGATATTAGAGCTCCTATTCAAGCTCTCAAAGTTAAAATCATGATCTAATTCACCTTTCCTGTGCTTACAGAGTCAGATTTTTAGGGTAGATGGTAGTGCTCCTCTGTTACAAATAACTTCACCTCAAATATAGGAGTAACGTCAGAGAAAAGCAAATGAGACAATACGTGTCAATATGTTTTGCCTTAAATGTATGCTAAGTCCCTAGCTCATACCAAGGGGCAGGAGAGCTCTGAACAAACGGCAACAGGAACTTGCATGTCCCGCCTTGTTACCGAGCTTATTTCCACGTTCTCATGCAGGTATCCTAAAAAACCACTTAGCAGCACAGCGACTCTGCAGAAGATTCATGCACATATCATGAAATTCTTAGTTCAGCATATAAGGAACATCCTTTTTTTAAAAAAAATTATATTTTATAGACCATCATCTTGCTCTATATCATCCCAACATTGCAATCATATTTCGCAATTTACAGTTGATTTGTCTTCAAACTTTGGCAAAGCCATAATCTTAAAGTCCAAGCTTTCTATTTTAAAGAAGGAGTTTTCTCAATTCCCAAATTCTCACGTCAATATAAATAATAAATCTGAGATCTTAAACATATAACTTTACAATTACCAGCAGGGCTATATGATTTAGCAAAACTGACAACCCGCAGAAAGGGCCCTGCTTTTGCAAAAATGTAGGTGAAGCCGGGGGAGCAGGGAGGGAATAGAGGAGAGAGAGTGAGACAAGAGACACGTTTGAGATTTCCCACTCTCCCCTTGGTAGAAACACATTTAAAGAAGAGACTATGGTTTGGTAAACGCTCAGAGCAGGAGGGTTACCCCTCATTAAATGGCTTAACTAAAAAAAAAAAAAATGGAAGAACCTTAAAGTGGTTTCTCGATTAACTGTGGCATCACAAGAGTGTGATGCTGCTTAGAAAGAAGATCCAGAAATGGTTGCATATTGTGAACGAACTCATTATATTGGAAAAAGTATCAAAAAAATGAGAAGATGTAAGCATTTATTTTGTGCTTCCTGTACGAGCTATACTAATGAGCAATAAAATAGTAGATCGGGGAAGTTTCTTTTATAGAAACTTTAAAAAGGGGATAAAATTAGAATAGCACCACTGTGCAACTTCTAATGGGTATAGACATAAAGCATCAAAGGCTGGAAAACAGAAGAGAGAAACAGCTGGACATTACACACTTGCAGACGGAAAAACAAAACATCCCTCATAATGTGGAATTTTCAAAAATATTGATTCTGAGTCTAATCAGCCCCAAGATTGAGCTTCTCATGCAGAGGACCGAGTGTCATATCCTGTGCAATTAGATAAGTCTAAAATATAAAACACAGGACAAAACATCTATTCTCTTAAACAATTACATTGTAGAAAGGGAAGGAGAAACGGGGTCTACTGACTAACAGAGATTCACAAACATATAACCAATTATGGCTTGTAGAACTTATGTAGGTTCTGATTCATACAGACTTTAAAATATGCTTCTATACTGGCCATCAAAGGCTAATTGGTACAAGATTATTACCCTTCTCATGAGCAAATACCGGGCAAAATATATGAGACAACTTTTTTTTTTCCAAGCTAAGAAAGCAGACAGCACAAAACTATGATTCTCTGAGAAAGAAGACCCATAACTTGAGCCAAAGAATACTAATCTCCCTGCTCTTGGACAATGTGTCTTTGTGCTGCTTTAACACAATAACACAGACTTGCTAATTTATAAATAATAAAACTTTATTTTCAGTTTGCAGTGGTAATAATCAGATATTGGGACAAGTGAAGTGATGGAGTTCTGTGGATGGGACCACAGAGAATAAAAACTACACGGAGATGGGGCTTGAGAACTACAAGTAAAAGTCTCTCTCAACGTGGTGAAGAAAGATGTGTACATATTTAGTAAAGGCCAACCAAGGTGTTAACAGTTACTACAAGGTTATGAGCAGAACAAAGATACTAGAGGTTGTACAAAATTAGAAAAATAACATTGCTAGGAATGTTGGAATTTTGCTCATTTCAGAGTGGCGAGGTATCTTCATATCTGAGAATATCCTGAGGTAACCTGAATAGCATTAAGAGTAAGGAAAATGCCCTAGAATAGGACCTATTCTCAAATCTCCTTAGCAAAGATTGAAACTAAGTCTAGCAAGATTGTTAGAAAAGATAGAGGTTGGATACTGAGTTAAAGGAGCTTGGAACATGCTTTGAACTCTCCAAGATATCCACTTAATACAGTTACAAGACTGAACCAGGACAAGTTCAAAGTTATAAACCAGTAATTTAAAAAGTTCAAGGTGATCAGTCAGTGGTAAAACAAGACACAAAACTCCTTAAAAAAAGAAGAACTCAAAGTCTCTACAATGTGTTGTTCACATGTCCTGTATTTAATTTTAAAATCATCATATTAATCAAAACTTTAAAAAAAATCCTAAGCCAAGAAGGGGAAAATAGTCAAAAAAGTTAAATTCAGATGGGCAAGATTTTGGACTTAAAATACACAGATTTCAAGAGAACTACAATAATTATGATTAAGTAATTAAAGTTAAATATTATGTTAGTATTTATGCTTTTGCAGAAATAGAATCAAAACAGAAAAAAGAAATAAATGAGAACTCGAAAATTGATAGGCAGAGTAATAGAAATAAAATAGTCACTGATACAATTTAGCAGCAGAAAGAAGATAGTAATAAAAAATTCTAACTTTAAGACAAACCAATAATAATAACCCAATCTGAAAAAGCAAAGAGGAAAAAAAGATCCATTCCAAAGAGCAGTGTCACATCTTGTAGACCAACATATGTGTAATTGAAGTATCACCAAAAAAAGAAACTTAAGATTTGCACAGAAAAGTATTTAAAGAAATTATGGTTCAAAAAATCCTGATTTTGATGAAAAATGCTGATTTAAAGATACAGAAATATAGACAGGCTAGGTGCAGAAACTGCCAACTCTTCCAACATTTTAGGAGGCCAAGGGGAGGGTTGCTTGAGCCTAGGAATTTGCGACCAGCCTGGGCAACACAGCAAGATCTCATCTCCACAAAAAAATCAAAAAATAAACTGGACATGGTGGTGCACACCAGTATTAGCCCCGGCTAATCAGGAAGCTGAGTTGGAGGGTTTACCTGAGCCCAGGAGATGAGCTGTGATCATGCCACTGCACTCCAGCATGGGTGACAGAGTGAGATCCCAGCTCAAAAACAAAACAGAACCAAAACACAGAACTATCAGCATAATCCAAGCCAAATAAATATAAAAAGAACAACACTTATGAGTATTAGAGGCAAATATTTGAATTTTTTTAAAAGTGCTGGTAAAAGAGAGGAGGCAAACAGTATAAACTTTCAACTCAAAATTCTATATCTAGTAAAAGTAAGTTTCAAACACAATGGTATTTTTAAAATATTTTCAGAAAAAAGTCATAGATTATGTGTCACCATACTGGAATAAAATGAAATGCCTCCCAGACGTGCTTCAGAATGAAGGGGATGAAACCAGATGGAAACAAAAATATACAGGAAGACATTCACATCGATGCAAATGGCAAGGAGGAACACACACACACACACACACACCGCTTTATTTCTTCTCCCCAGTTAAAAGACCACTGGCGGATTGCCTGAGCCCGCGGGTTCGAGACCCGCCTGGGCAGGCAAGACCTCATCTCTACAATAAAAAAAAAAAAAAAAAATTAGCCGGGTGTGGTAGCGCGTGCCTGTAGTTCCAGCTACTCGGAAGGCTGAGGCGGAAGGATCGCCGAAGCCCAGCAGGTCGAGGCTGCAGTGGCCGGGAGCGGCCACTGCCCTCCAGTCTGGGTGACAGAGTGAGACTCCAACTCAAAAAAAAAAAAAAAAGACAACTGGCTGTTTAAAGCAAAAATAACCTAACTCTACATGGGGTTTGTACATGACAACAAGTGCACAGAAAATGGGGATGGTTAACTGGAGTGAGACAGGTACAGATTACTTTAATTAAGGCCTGGTTGGTGCCGAAGGTACAAATGGGAACACAAAGTTGAAAGTGTGACGTGTCAGATGAGAAGGGAGGGCGTGAAAAAGGAAGCAGGCTACTGTCAGGCTTGAAGTGTAAGCCACAAAGAGAAACCATATTGACTCTTTATATAAATAACTGTGCTGCATATAAATGTATATAAATCTTAGTGTATACTACCTAGTGGCTGATTCTGTGACTTAGACTATATCACCTGGAGACTTATCTGGTGATTTATTATGTGTGTGTACACACACACACACACACACACACACACACATTTTTTCCAGTGGTACAAATAGTATGAGGTCACAGAATACATTTAATTTCCCAACATGCAGGCAGGAAAGGGGCAACGGAGGAACAAGCAAGCCAGCAAACAGGAAGACAACAGATCTAAACACAATGTCATTAATGGCATTACATCCCATGCACAAGTGATAGTCACCATTGATTAATCGCGCCAAGTAGTCATCAGAGATATGAAGTTGCAACCATCTCCTCTCCAGTCAGAAGGGCTAAGATCCCAAGGGCGGGCCCAAAGAGCAACAGTGAGCAGTCATGGAAAGTCTACTCAGGAGCCTGTGACTTGGTGCTACCGTTTTGGAAAAGAGTTTGGCGGTGCTCATAAGTTAAACAAGCATTTACACTACAACCCAGAGATTCTTCTCATAGGAGTTTACCCAGAAGAAGTCAAAACAAAACTGGAATATGCTTTCAAGCTCATCTGTTTGACTGTCAGCCTAAGAGCTGAGTTCTGTGGGGCTCCTTAAAACTTAGGGTTCCCTATAATGTGCAATCTAGGAAAGAAGGAGATGGGGGGAAAGAGAGTGACACAAATCATAGTCGTCTTATAACCTAATCTCACACGTGACATGTAATGTCTTTCAATGTTCATATTTCCAGTGTTTTGAATTTTAACCGTTCTACTGGACTGAGGGGATTTCAACGTTCATTCTCCTGATGGCTTATCGGCATTATTAGTCATTTTAAGGCAATTGTTGTTATGGTTTAATGTATTATTGATGTGGTATTTAAAGTTGTAATCTTGTTTTCCCTCTGCTGTATTATGAGTTATTCATTTAGTTAGAAGCAATTTTTTAGGTCAGTCTCACACACAAGGAGACAGAAATTAAGGCCCAGCTCTTGAGGGAAAAAGTATCCAAAGTTTTGTGAAAGTTTTTAAGCCAACACTCTTGGCTCTCTGACTGTATATGATATACATATTTCCACAGACAACATGCTCTCATCCCTGAAAAGGGTACCACAAGTTTCATAAGGTATAGTATCCACTTGAAATCCAGAGTCTCTTTGTCTCAATCATGTCTCGACCCGGGTGAGGCTTTTCAGGTCATTCTTTCCATACAGCACCTTGAGTACAGTTTTCCTTGACCTGGACACCTGTGAAATCAAAATGATAGCTATTTACCGCCCCCCCCACACACACACACACAAAACACAACGGTGGGATAGGCACTGGACAATCATTATCCACATTTCTGTTAAAAAATGGGCTCTGTGGAAGAGACAAAAAGTCATAAACAATAGTATTTCTGAAATCTAGCCTGGAAAATGTTATCAGTTCCCAGATGCACCCTCAGGGATTGTGTTCTGTACTCTCCTGTCTCAACTCTGCCCTCTGAGCCATTCTGTTTTTCTTCTATGAAGAGTAGCATATTCATATAAATGAATGCATCAGTAGGATATTTATACAGCATTAAGTATAAAGACAACATGTTAATTAACAATATGTTCCTGGAAACTTCGATAATCACAATGTAGACAGCCAGACACCGTGGTGTTTGTTCCCTGTCTTCCTAAGAAAGGAAAACTTTCTTACAATAGCAATTGAGTTTTGCTTGGATGCTCTCGAATGCTTAGTGCATTGCAGGCATTCAGAAAATATATATTAAAAAAGAAGAAATCAATTTTATCAACAACAATGAGAATGAACAGCTAGACTATAAGCAACTATAATCATAAAAAGGAAACTAAGAAAAGTAAAACATTGCTCAAGACATGAAAAGCAACAATTGTCATTATTATCTGAATGTATTAGAAAATCTATTGATACTTTGGTTTTCGTAAAATGGAAAGGTAGGGAAAGATTACAGGAAGGGAGAAGCTAAAAGATGCCTTTTTCTGCAAATACTTAATAACGATTATGTGCAATTCGCTTTCTAATGCCAGACAGAGTTTGCTGCTGAGAACGAGTCTAGGAGGAAATAGATAATAGGTATTCTTTCTTCACAGAGCTACACATTTGAAAAGGCATAACTATAATTCAACATGTGCCCTTGGTGTATGTAAGGTTTTATTTTCTCAGAGATGTATCATTATCATCAATAAAATAGAAACAAATACAGACTAATGAGGCAGTTACTTATATAAGATTTGGAGAATCTGTAACCTTATTTTCCATACTCATTATTTGCCACAAAAGTTGTGAGTATGATGTCTAAAAAATAAATCATCTGATAATATCACTTCCTTTTAAAAACCTAACAAACACATTTAGAATAAAAAACAGAATAAATAAGAGTTCTGATTATTCCATTTAAATACAGGTCTGCATTGGAAAATTTTTACTCACTTTTTGGGAATACTAGAAAACCCCAGCACCCCAAATATCCTGTTTAATGCTCACTGATGGCTAATATTTTGATGATGTATAAAGTTTTTATTTCATAATTTAAGATATAGAAATAAATGCTAATATTATTGTTGATGGATTGGCAGCATAGATAACTATTCTGTTTCTGTTTGCTATAAAAAAAGTACAAATAAGGCTATTCTCTGCCTTATAAAGTTGTGAAAAATAAACAAAAAGTATATGAAGTGCTAGGCAAACTCTATAAGAAGCACTTAAAATATATTAGCTCTTAAGATATTTTAGCTCCTAAATGTATTTTTGTTTCTAAATAGTCACCATCAAATTTGTCCCGAAAGCAAATCTGAATTAGAGTGGATAGGAGTGAAAAAAATGAGAAAGTTTCAAACAGTAGGAAAGAAAACTCAGTGACATTCATAGACAGCAAGGTAGAAGGCTGAGCAAAGAAAGTCGAGCACCAGAGGTAAAGTGTGAAGACAACAGAATTGACCTGGGACTGCCAGAAGCTGCAATGATTTCAGCCTGTAACAGTATTGAATTCTAGTGAGTTCATTAAGCACTTTGAAGCTCAATTTTATTATCTTATAAAATGGGGATAATACATACTTTATTCAGTTCCTAGCAGAATAATGAAGGTAAAATTTCTATCAAAGAACCAGGGTCATAACTAAAGATAAATAAGTTAACAGACAAATTGTAATACATTTAGGCATAATAATCATCCTTTTCAAGACACAGTAAAATGCTCAGAATGTCGATACGATGAGAGAATATCTTAAGTCTCTGGCTGCAGAAACGGTGATTGGCAGGTTCTCTTTACAGCCCTATCTTCTAAGACAGGGGCTGGCACACGGACAAGAGTCTGTGTGGGCTGAATTATTTGATGAATGAATGAATAATGATTGGCTCAAGGCCAGATGGCAATTTGGAGGCGAAGCAAGTATCTAAACCCATGACTCTGTGACACAGGTTCAAGGTCCCTGACTTCTTTACCTCTTGATCCATTTCCCCACACACACACACTTCCCGTCTTCCCTCCCTCTCTTCCTCTCTCTCCCTCTCTCTCCCCCTTCACCTTTTCCTTCTCTGTCTCCCTCTCTCTCTCCCTTTACCCTCTCTCTCCCTCCCTCTCTCTTTCTCTTTGGTGTAGGGGTTGAAAATTGCATGTGACTTAAGACAGAAGGTCATGACTGAAACTTCCAAAAAACACCAGAGAGACATGTAATCAATATGTACCATCCTAGTTTTAAGTCTTTCCTAGACCGGAAATTGGCATTAGAACACAAAATGAATGTTTTCAAAAGCGTCAGACTTAATACCTTTAAAATATAGAGATAAAATAATTTTTTCAGTCAATATTTAGTAACACAGAATAACAGATTCAGAAATTCCATTTAGTAGGAATATCTTGTCTGTTTGTGATCAGATTCCCATTCTTTATCTAAGTTATTTCTCCAGCCTTTTCTTTTTCTTCCCAGATTCTGAAAAAAATCAATTAAAAAACTGACTTTCTTTTTAACTTTTTTTTTTTTTTTTTTTTAAGGAAGCACTCAAACTATCCTTCGGAGCTAGGACATTTGTGTTTATGGTCTGGAAACTGCAAAGCCACTCACAACGTTTATAGATTGATGTCTGAGTTCTGAACAGAATCTCAACAATGTGGGTATTTCCTACCTAGGAAGAGAAACTCTGAGAAACATGCTTGATAAGGCTGACACAATTCTGAGGTAAATCTAGAAATAAATGTATATATGCTTGACAATGTCTTCATTAGCAAAATAATAGGCTGTTCTGCTGTAACTCAGCAGATTGGCACGTGCTACATAACACATGTTCCTGGAGATAGAACCGTGGGTGCCCAGAATACAATCAGTCCAACACAGACCAGTGCTTGTTTGAATGATGCCATTCCTGTCTGAGGTGACATTTTCCTTCAAATTTCTGGATTTCATGTCTTTATTACACAATCAATAGGAACTATGTCATAGAATACTTCCACCAGCAGTAGTCTGCTCTTCAAAGTGAAGTATTGAAGCCGACTTCTCTGAACCATTTTCCAACTTTTATTTTATTAGCAACAATTTTATTTAATTTAACAACAATTATATTTTGGTTGGACTAAATATGTCCAAGCAGAGTATGTAAGTTTTCTTCTCCTTGTTTAATTTTTGTAGTTTTTATTATTTTTAGTTGTATAATACTAATTTTCCAAGACTATACTAGCTGTATAATACTAGTTTCCCAAGACTATTTTCTTTTAATTTTCTAAAATTGGAATTAAATCAGAATAATCACAATGCCAAACCACCTAAACTATCTTTCTAATTTTTTTTCCAATTTTTTCCTTTTATCTTTCAGCTGGGATCATTCTTTTGGGCAATCTCAGGAATAAACAGCTTATCAAAATATTAACTTGCCCGTAGTAGGCCAAAAAGCTGACTGTAATGGCAATAAAGGAACAAATTTGACCAGTTTAAATAAAATATTTCTATTTTATCCTATGCTATGCTAGCTTTTGTCAAACAACACATTGTTCATATGTAGTATCTTTTAATGTTCACTAAACTTTTCTCATTTTAACAAAATAATAAAAATATATACATAATTTTAAAACAATATCAATAAACTGACATTTAAAAATCCCAAACCTAATTTCTAATGACAAATATCATTTTTTGGTTTTTAGTGGTTTTGATTATCAACTCCAATGTACTAATTATTATACTTTATTTACTTTGTTTTATTATGAAGGCATTAGCTGTTCAATCCACCTAAGTTATATAGACCTTGCCATAACTTCACCTTCGGCTTACCATCTCTCAATGCAATGTATACTTATATCCAGTCTTTCCATTTGTCAAGTCTACAATTTCCAACAACATACCGGAACTTCTATTTCTTCTTCCAAAATCATATACACTTGGTCTTGATGCTGCATTTATCAGATGCAGATGTTAGCACTTGATATTTTCCCTCATCCTCTTCCACTGTTTTCATTCCCGTCCGTATTATAACTCAGTGTTGTAAATATGTTTTCAATTTCCAAGTCTGAAAATGTTCCCATTAGATTTTTCACTCACAGTTGAGTCTTCTAAAATTGGTCATTTTAAAAATATTATTGCTTTTGTTATTGTTTTTAAGTTAAAAATCAATAAGGATTATTTAATTATCATGACTCTATAACTCTTTTCGGTAAGAAGTCAAGTGATATGCTGTGTAGTGAAGAATTGACCTTACCCAAATAAAGTTCTAGTCTTTATCTTCAGCCACTTTACCTTCAGCAACTGTGATTTCTAGGACCCTGGAGGGGCATGCCACATTATAAGCATCTTTGTTTGCATGGCGGTTTTGTTCAGTGAATAATCTAACAAGGTAGTTTGTAGTGGAGGCTTTGGACCATACATACCAGTTCCAATCTCCTGAGAACCTGGAGACTTAAGTCATTAGTCTGAACTCCAGGATGAGCTAGAGAGTAAAGGTCCACCATGCTGGCATTATGTGATCAAGCCCCAGTGAAAATTCCAGACACCAAAGGGTCAGGTGAGCTTCCTTGTTTGACAAAACTCTATGTGTATTATCACAAATAGTGACCCAGAAGTGGTAATACTGCCTATGACTTCACAGAAAAGGCAGGAAACTCAACAGATGGGCTTCCCAGACCTTACCCTAGGGGTCCCCCATGGCTGATTTTAATTTGCATCCATTCACTATTCTAAAAAGTAGAGTAGACAGTGTCACATTTTCCTGAGCTATGAGTCAACCTAGTGAATTGTTGAACCTATATATTATTAGTCAGGTAACCCGAAAGGAGGAAATTCTAGCACCCCCAAACTTGTGGTTGGGTCTAAAGGAAGGGCAGTTGCATGGGGAGCATTCCCTTGGACTCTGCAGTTGGTGGGCAGGTTACATACCCCATGACAGCATTTCCTTCTGTAGACATTAAGGCATTACCATCATCTCAATGGAAGGTGATTTTTTTTAGGTTTAAATGATTGCTTTTTGAATTTCCACAAATTACTCCAAATCAAAGCATATTACAATTTACTTTTTTCGTATTAGAATTGTTTTTGAATTTTTCTTTTTCTAATGGACAGTTACTGGTTTCTCTCTAGGTTTGAATTACTGTTCCCTTCCCTTAATTAGTTGAGTATTGGAACTGAATTCAATAACTTAGTTTCATCCCTAGTTTTACTAAAGTATATTTTCAAGAATATCCTAACTGGATTTTAGGCAAAATAAATTTTGAATCTTTTAAAATATGAAAATACTGTTATATCATGTTGACATGTTTGATTATTTAACTGAACATAAATTAGAATATAGAAAACTATTTTCCCCAGAACTTTGTAGACCTTGCTTTGTTGTCTTACTAGATATAACTCATCATTTTTTCTTAAAGTTCTTGTCTATTTGTCATTTGTTTATTGATTTAGTAGCTCTCTTTGACTTTGTCTGTAGACCCAATTAGTCTACTTTCCTGTTCACTGATTCCCAGCAAGTAGCAGAGTGCTGTTAAGTGGGCTCTTAATTAATACATGTTGATCCTTTATTAACTGAATTTTGGGCTCTTTTGCACCTCATCATTATTTGTAAAAGTTTATTATGTAAATAATGTATACTTTTTAGTTTTAAAAATCGAGGTGATTGCTGACATATTTGTTCTTTCCTCCACTTTTCTTGTTTTCTAATTTGTTATGACAGTTATTTGAAGCTACTCTAGAATTGTATCTTTCTTTTTGACTACTTTATTCTGAGAAGATTTTTCAAAAGTTTTTAGACAATTTAGTTTCTCATTTTTAGCTATTGCGATTACTTTAATCAACACCAAACAATAAAATCTCTCAGCTAATATTACAGAACTTGAAAATATTTGCTTTGAAATTTTTGTAGCAATTTCTTGAATTTTCTTTATTACGATACATTTAAGTAAAATGTGTATTTTAAAATATAAATAAAAAGTCTAATTTCTACATGTATGATCTCAATAAATATATGTAGTTAATGTCTTCCATTTATTAAAAATATTTAATAGCACATGTATCAGAATAATATATTGGTAATGGGATATAAAGTTAAAATATAGCTGTTAGTTATGTCATATTACTAACTTAAATTATATTAAGTTATAGAAGTATATATGTACTTCACTTATTTAAGTGTATATATAATTTATTAAGAATATAGAAATCATTAACTATATGTATAAATGCTCTGAAAACATTTAAACAAAATTGTTGTCACTTTCTCAAAGGAGAACATTCTAGTGATTTCTAGAGCTTATACAAAAACAAAACATTTGATGGTTAAAATGTCAACAACATAAAAGTTGAAATATTGTATCACCTAATTTGAATAGCCAATTTGAATGTTATATCCATTACAATCCATCATCCAAGCTGGTGGTAATGTTCAGAAAGCCAGCCATTTGAATTCCATTACTTCATATAAGACCTGAAATTGCAGAGTCAGCCATACATCTTTTATATGGCTAAACTTTTAATCTATGTAAAAGAAAAGCCCTCTTGTTTATAAATGTATTGTCATTTAAATAGATACTGTGCACTTAGTAGGCTCTTTTTAAATAGCCAATGAATTCTTGTATCCAGGAGCTAAATACAAAAAAGAAATAGAGTTAGGGCAAGAAAAAAAATGCCTGGGAATTATATGTAATCACTATCCATATAAATTCACATTGGGTACTTGTGTTTCAAAATCAACTTTTCAACAACAAATGAAAATAACAATATTTTGTGTTTTTGAAAATCTCTAAGAGAATAGATATTAAGTACTCTCTTCATACAGACACAAAACAAGCATCTGAGGTGGAAGGCGTGTGTTATTTAGCTAAATTTAGCCATTTTACTATGCATACCTATTTCAGAACACTGCATACACAATAAGTACAGTCACATGCTGTTTAATGATGGGGACACTTTCTGGAAAATGTGTTGTTAAGCAATTTTGTCACTGTGTGAGCTTCACAGATGGTACTTACACAAGCCTAGACGGTCTAGTCTGCTGTATACCCAGGCTGTCTTGTGGCCTGTCACTCCTAGGCTGCAAACCTTGACCGCATGTTACTGGACTGAACACTGCAAACAGCTGCATCCCGTGGTATTTGTGTATCTCAACATATCCACACATAGAAAAGGGACAGCAAAAATATGGTATAAAAGATGTCAAATGGTATACCTTACAGGGTACTTACCAGGAATGGAGCTCACAGGACTGGCCATGGCTCTGGGTAAGTCCGGGAGAGAGCGGTGAATGTGAAGGCCTGGGATATCCCGGTACACTACCGTAGACTTTATACACAGTGTACACTTAGGCTATGCTAAACTTATTTAGCATTTTTCTTTCTTCAACGACAAGTTAGTCTTGGCTTATTGTGATTTTTACTTTATAAACTTTTTAATAGTTTAATTCTTTTTACTCTTTTATAATAACATATGTCTTAAAACACACATTGTACAGCTGTACAAACATCTTTTTCTTTTCTTTTCCTTTCTTTTTTTTTGTTTACTTTTTCAGCTTTGTTAAAAACAAAGACACAAATATATACTTTAGCCAAGTCCCACACAGGGTCAGGGTCATCACATCAATATCACCACCCTCCATCTCCAAATCTTGCTCACTGGGAGGTCTTCGGGGCAATAACATGCATGAAGTTGTCATCCTCCTAGGATAAAAATGCCTGCTCCTGGAATACCTCTTGAGCGACCCACCTGAGACTGTTTCAGAGTCAATTTTCTTTTATAAGTAGAAGACGTACACTCTGAAATCATAATAAAAAGTATAGCAAGTGCCTAAATCAGTAACAAAATCAGTGACTGCTTTCTATCAAGTATTACACACGGCACATAATTGTATTGCTACAGTTTTATATGATGGGCAGTGCAATAGGTTTGTTTATACCAGCAACACTACAACAAACAACGTGAGTGTGTGCTGCACCGTGATGGTGTATTGGCTACAGCATCGCTGAGTGATGGGAATTTTTCAGCTCCATTATAATTTCATGGGTCTCCTGTGGTGTACGCAGTCCATCACTGACCAAAACATCATTATGTGGTGGTATACAATTTTTATTTGTCAAGTAAATAATGAACAGATAAATTAGGGGAAAGTAAAGAAAATATCTTGCTACTGAAAGAAAATGCCTCACTCTGTGTGTGTGTGTATGCATAAGACCCAGATAGGTTTTTTTAGTTTTTTTACTTGTGATTAGAAATAATGTTATTTTTGTTTTGTTTTGTTTTGTTTTTCCAGTGGGACAAGAATATGGAATGGAAATTATTTCTATCTTTACTGGATAAAATGCATTGTAATGTTATCGGACAACAATCATTTCTATCACTATCAGTTTTCTTTTTTATTTTTGTTTTTCACCTTTACATTTTTTATTTTAAAATTGTGGTGTACGATTCAGGGTTACGTATACAAATATTCATTGTGCAGGTACACTTGTTGATATTTTATTTTAAAGCTGTGGAGTACATTTAGAATTAGGTATACAAGTAGACACAGTACAGGTAAAGTTTGGGCCTCTCTTTGGTACCTACTTTGCCTGGTTTGAGATCAGGTACCCTTATTGATGTGTGTTTATTTGTATTCAGGACATTGTCAGCACACTGAATTCTTAAATGAGAATAATAAGAATCGACTGACCTCTAACAATCAGGTGATGAGGTGAAAAAATAAAATACATTATAGCTTAAGACTTATTTTCTAATATATCAGTTATTGTACAACCTCAGTTACAATAGCTTTAATGTTAGATGTC
The DNA here is from genome assembly GCA_963574415.1 of Tarsius wallacei. Lineage (NCBI taxonomy): Eukaryota > Metazoa > Chordata > Mammalia > Primates > Tarsiidae > Tarsius > Tarsius wallacei. Next base: position 16,212 of record CAUYQG010040319.1, read on the forward strand.
AGTTTTATTTTTAATTGACATAGACAAAAACATTTAACACTAATTAAAATAATTGCACACTACTTTTTGTAAGGTACATTAAAAAATCGTTGTCATCAGGATTTTCTTTTTGAAAGCCGAGATTAAAAATAAAATAAATTGATTAAAATTATCATGAATGTAGAATAACAGCACTGCCATACAAAAACAATTTTAAAAGGTAAAAAATGTGCAAAAAAAAAAAAAAGCTGGTTAAAGAATTGGACAGAAGCTAAGCTAAAGCTCATACTTCACAGACCCAAAAATCCCAGATAAAAAGGGACAAACAGCCGGGCTCGGTGGCTCAGCCTGTAATCCCATGCCTTGGGAGGCTGAGGTGAGTGGATTGCCTGAGCCCCAGGGTTCGAGACCCGCCTGGGCAACTTGGCGAGACCTCATCTCTACAATAAATTAAAAAAAAAAAAAAAATTAGCCGGGCACGGTAGCACACGCCTGTAGTTCCAGCTACTTGGAAGGATGAGAGGGAAGGATCACCTGAGCCCAGCAGATCGAGGCTATGGTGGCCGGGAGCGGTCACTGCACTCCAGTCTGGGCAGCAAAGTGAGATTCCAACTCAAAAAAAAAAGGGGAGAAACAGCTTGAAAGTATAAACTGACTGACAGTGAGCAAACATTTTTTTTTTTCTCACAAAATTGGTGAATTCCGGGTGATGGATTAAAAACTTGAGAGTCAGGAAAAGGGCCCAGGGTAAAAGCCACCCCCAGGAGACAGGGAAGTCAACAGAGAGATAGCATTCTTCCTGAACTAGAAAGAAAGAACCATAGAAAAGAGATTCCAGTGAAAGTGAAGAGTGGGGAATTGATTTCAGCACTCAGTACTCAGTTTTATGGTCGAGGCATTTGCTTAATTCTGAGATGTCTCAAAGCTGGAAGGCAAATCCTCAAAAGCACAGAAGTCTCAACAAGTGTGTGATGGTGAGAAAAGAAGAATTAATTTTCAAGAACTCTCAACGGGAGAGATCTCACTGGTGATCATCCCAGAATTTCAGAATATGTGGAAGACTCACCCTAGTAGGAACAGCAAGTTTAGCTGCAAAGGTAGCTTGGTATTTTCAAATAAACTGAGCAATTTCAGCTCCCATTCTCAGAAGGTGATTAGTCCCTAATCGATCTGTCTGAGCAGAGAAAAGTTTGAATGTCTCTGGGGAAAATATATATATAGCAAGAAAACTCTATAACTGTCAAATACACTGCTCATAATTTTTAATAAACTAATGTTAAACCAAGAGACTAGACAAAAGGCTGAAATGCCAAGGAAAAGTTAGATATAAACAGCCTCAGTGATAAATTTGATATTGCATTGGTGATAAAACAACTTCAGTATATTATAAATATTTTTTAAAACTAGGACAAGTGAATAATCTGAAAGTCCTATATCAACAAATGATTCTAACAACAGAATATACACAACAGATAAAAGACCTAGTATACTGGCAGAAACTGAAAAGCAGATTAATAGAAATTCTTAATAATGAAACACAGAAAAACAGGAGTAGAGATGAAAGAAAAGACAATAAGTGATGTTTGAAACACAGAGAAAAGTTGACTTGTCTTTAACTTGAGTCCCAGAAAAAGTAAAGGGAATGGGACAAAAGCAATACTTGAACTATTGACCAAGAATTTTTCAAACCCAAATGCAGACACAAAACTACAGATGCAAAACTCTTTGTATACTCAAAACAGGATGAATACAAGTAAATCCACATTTAGAAACATTATTTATTTTAAGTGAAAACCAAAGACAATGAAAATTTCAGAGCAGCTAGAAGTGACACATCGCCATTGTAGGAGGAAAAACATCACTGATAGCTGACTGTTCACAGAAATGATGGAGACCAGAAAACAATGACTAAACATTGTAAATGCAGAGAAAACCCAGTCCCGACAGTCCTATATTTAGCAAACATATCATTCTAAATGGAGACAAAACAAAGATGATTTCAGGCAAGCAAAAACTGAAGAACACACACTGCCATATCTTCACTTAAAGAAATACTAAAGAGTGTTATTTAGGCATAAATATATTTATTCTATAAGAAAGTACAATATTCAGGGAAAAATTATATTTGGAAAGATACATGTGTAGATAAATATGTTGGATATTGGCTGGAGAAAACAGCAATTATTACATAACCATTAACTGTGTAAAATTAATGTAGGAAAATATTTAAACGTGAGAAAAAATTAACATTGTTGAGGAGTTAAAAAAACAATTCATATGGGACTAAAATAAATCTAGACTCATCTATGTGTAATTTTCTATTGCAATCACTTAGTAAAATAATGTTCATAGAATAAGCTGATTATATAATAAAATGAGCAATTCAGAAGAAGACAAAAAGTGGATTAAATGTCAAAACAAGTAAGATGGTAGATATGAACATGTGTAATACATGTGTGATATATGGTTATTTATAGCTATGGTTTTAATGTAGTTTGTCCTTATCAAAACTCACATTGAAATTTGATCCTCAGTGTTGTGGTGTTGGGAGGTGTTTGGATCACAAGGACAGATGCTTCATGAATGACTTGGTGCTGTTTTTGTGGAGGTGAGTTCTCACTCTTGCCAGACTGAATGAGTTCTGTGAGAGTAGAATTGTTTCCATGAGGGTGGGTTGTTATAAAGCCAGATGGCCCTCGACTTCTATTTCTTCCTACCTCTCTACTTTCCTTTTGATCTTCTGTGTCATGTTATGAGGCAGTAGAAAAGCCCTTGCCAGAAACCAGGGCCATGCCCTTGAACTTCCCCATGTGCAGAACTGTGAGCAAAACAAACTTCCTTTCTTTATAAGTTACCTAGTCTCAGGCATTCTTGTAGCAACACAAAGACCAAGATATATTGCATATATATATATACATATATATATATATATATATATATATATAATGTCTATGTCTGTAATGGTATTAAGTGTACAAAAACTCAATACTCAAGTAAAAAACTCAGTGTCAGATTAGTATTTTGTGTGTGTGTGTTTTATAAGTGGACTTGAGACACTTTTTAAATTCAAGGGGTGCCAAAAACTATATACACACTTTAAATATGGCGTTCACTCAAAAGATGATGTTAATGATTTGAATGTTGGCGTCACCATTCAACAAGAAGGACAAAGAAAATGGCGGAAACACAGTTGATGAACATCATAGGATACATTGCCACCGTATCTCGATGCATCTTTGAAAAGTAATACATAGATAACGTCTCTTAGAATGTGTATACATTTTTCTGGCACCCTCACATATGTGGACACAGAAAGACAAAATATTGAAGGGTGAAAAATAATAATAATTCCATTAAAATACTGAGCAAAACAAAGCTTGAATTTCTGTATCAGTGCATTAAAAAAATCAGATTTTAAAATGCTATGTGATATTAGGAAAATAAAGGGACATTTTGTAATGATAATGTTATGCAAAACAACCATATAAAATTGGATTGCACACTGCATTGGTCAGCGTGGGCGTTTGCAACAAAAGACCCTAAAGTGGGTGGCTTGAACAGAAGTTTATTTTTCACAGTTGAAGAGGTTGGAGATCCAACCAACTGATTCAGGGAATCAACTGATTCAATTCCTAATGAGGCTCCTTTCTTGGCTTGCAGATGGCCGTCTTCTTGCTGGGTCCTCATGTGGCCTTCCCTGGGTGTGTGCATGAAGGAAGTTAGAAGTATCTCACTTTCTTCATATAGATCTACCAATCCCATGGGATTAGAGTCCCACCATTATTGCCCAATTTATCCTTAACACCAAGTGAGCTTGTAAATGAAGCCCACTTTGGTTATCGATTGCAGCTGTGATGTTATAATAGACCTGAGCCAAAGGACTCAGCTAACAGACACCTAGAGCTTGAACACCCTGAAACTGTAATAAATAAAGATTCATGGAGATTTTGGCGCATTCAGTTATGGGGTAATTTTTAAGGCAGTGACAGATAACTAATTTAAGTACCTGCAAAAAATAAATCTGTAGCAACTTGAATATTAATGATTAATTCTTGAAAATTTGTCAAATTGAGAACAAAAGCATCTGTAACAACTTTTTGCAGATTGCTTATTTTTATTAGAAATGTTTGACAGTACAACTAGAAAAGAAAAATAAATACAATACACAAAATTTTTTAAGCTAAATATAAAACTCTCATTGTTTTTACAGAATGTATTTGTGTCTCCTACCTTACACAATAAACACAATGGATAGTATATCTAATTATAAGAGGTAAAGAATATTTTTCAAATAAATCATAGCAAATAATTCTTAAACTTAATGTGC